>JAVCKT010023413.1:8446-31448 GCA_032273925.1 Rhynchotus rufescens
TGTGAAATCTACAGGGAGTGCTGGGAATGAATGAATTTGCTGGCTTTATTGTTCTGAAGAGTTGAGCTGTACTTTGTGCTGCGAGATGCCTACAGGTGTAAATCTGTCTAGACGAGAGAGTCTGTGTGGTGAATATTCAGTGGAAATGAAGGGTCACTCCTGGGGGATGGGGACAGCAGCTTGAGGGAAAACACATTTTGCTTAAGTATCCTACACTTCTCTTTTTTTACATAGTCTTTCTTCTTCAGAGATGAAGCCATTAATTTCACTATGAGCTATTCTGAGAGATACAAAGGCAAAAATAGAATATGTGGTTAAAATAGAGATGCTTATTTACTTCTTCCCCTTTTTCATCCAACACAGTATTCTCTTTTTCTGTTTACCTATTTCTTCCCCCCTCTTCCTCCTCTTTTCTGTGAGACCCAGTTAGTTCATTTCCATTCTTTTCCTTTCATTGTTTTGATGTTTCTTACAGAAGTTCCCTTCACCCTAGAGCTCCCTCTCCCAGGCTCTGGGCTTTTTTTTTCTTTCTTCCTTCCCCAAACTCTATCTTGCTCTACCTTCCTTCTCTGTTTTGGGGGAGGAGACGTGGTGTGGCACCTTGGTTGCACACCTCCTCCTACCTGCTTTAAGATTTCACATCAAGACTGATAGTATGGAACTTGTGGTGGTCTCCTGAGGCAGTCAGACTTGTATCTCACTTGAGGACTCACAGAGTCCTCAAACTCACAGAGACTCTGGGCTTGCTTGAAATGTATTGTTCTGGTCAGGCACTTTATTAGCTTTTCCATAAAACTTTTGTTGTGGAATTCGACTGAGTTTTGTACCCACCATTATTCAGCTGAAATGGCAACTCAGAATCTCCTTCCTGAGCAAATGCACAAGTAGAGCTTTTAATAACAGCAGCGTGACAACTGTGTGAGGCTTAGTTCTAAGTGGCTAAACAAGCCCCTGAGAGACAGGGAGAGGAGGAAGATACTTACTTTCTCACGTCTCAAGAGGCACTGATGGGAGGTAAATATCTCATGATAACCACACCCCCTGTCATCCTCTATTAGTCACATCATATGCTTCCTGAACACAACACTTCTTTATATTCCCCTGACATTTTGCACGTCTCAAGAGCAGTGACTAGTTCTCATCCTCAGGGCTAACACCAACCGAAAATGCAGTTCAGTGAGCCCTTACAGGAATGTTTAATTGCCTATGTATGGTGTGCAAAGCTGCACAGAAGCTCTATTTAGTCTTTCCAGAATGAAAATGCAATCGAGTAAGATATGATTGGTATGTTTTGACCTTAAGCTTCTGCTATATCAGTCAAAAAGGAGCTGGATGCTTTCTAACTTTTACTACAAACCCTGAGGGCAACATGCTATGGCTCTGTCAAGTGCTTGGAGCAAGTCTGCTGGGCAGGATAAAGGTTTCCTTCTGCTCACTCCTGCATTTCCCATGCCTCAGGCTCATGGGACACCGGTCTGGTCGGTTCCTAGGACAAGGGCTTCTAGATGGTACATCTGGATGCTCTAAAGTAATAGATAAACTAACAGCTGGAGGAAAATTTCCTATTCTGGCTTCTAATAAATGGCAATCTGTAAGGTATCAAAGAAATTTTGACAATTGTGGGCTATTTCAGCTAATCCCTCTTGCCATTTCTCCATTCAAGCATTACAAAAGAAAGCCTTTCCAAGGAACCAAAGAGAATTAGGCAACAAAATCCTATGAATTTATTGTGAATAGTTTTAGTGGACCTCAGTAACCATCATGCCCAAATGCTTCTCTGTCCTTAGGATTTGTGTATCTACCTGTCTTTCATTCTTCTGAAAATTTCACATATGCAGATTTGACAGCAGTGTATTGTGATGCTGTTTTGTCTTTTGAGATAAAGAAGCACTTGACACCATCTACATTCATTGTGGGGAGTATACAGTCTTCCCACCTCTTGTCTGGCCTTTTATCTCAGAAAGGTGATTATTTATTTATTTATTTATTTTACTTGCTGCCAAATTATGGATGAAGACATAGAGCAGAGACATAGACTGGAACTGGCTAGAATAGATGCTGATATCACTATGGATCCAGTCCTTCTATCAGGCATATCCAGATAAAATCCTTCAACTGTCCTCAAATATTTCTTTTCCTACTGTAATAGGATTCAGTTAAAAATAGTAAATTGAATTAGGCAACTGCTGCAGAGGAGGAACACAACCAAAGGCTGTTGTGGTTCAAGACCGCAATAAAAACACTATGTCCACACATGGGCCAAATACCTTTTCCTGGAACATAGGATGCTTTCTTTTGTGTGTCAGGCTCTGACCACTGAGTCACTTCCTGTGGGTTTGCATTGTGTAGATTAGCAGGTGCAATTCTAGGCACGTATAGAAACTTCCTTTCTTAGTGCTCTCACAGGGTTTTTCCTCCGCTTCCTCAGAAGCTCAAACTTCTCTGCTTCCTTATCTACTGTACATCTTTCTTCATCTCCGTCTCTAAACCGCCTGGTCCCTTATATCTACCCAGACTTTCTCTCTGATGGTTTCTTTCATTTTTTTTCTTTTGGTTAGCATTCTTAGAAAAGATGGCCAGAAGAACTGCTCTGTTGACTAGTAAAGCTAAATCCTCATAAGAAAGCCTGTTCCTATAGCCATGTCTGCTAAATCTTGGATGACATTTGTTGGGTAACTTTTTACAAATGGAAGAACAGAGGTAGGAGAGGTTGTCAAAGATAAAATACTCACAGAATTGGAACATATCAGGGATCCTAGTTCTTAAAAATCCCCTACTGAAGCTATGCTCTGCATACCTTGATACTAAAGCAGAGATTTCAGCTGAAGCAATGAGGTTTTCGTTGTCAACAGAGTGCCCTGTGAATTCACTCGCCTTATATTACTCCTGTATTGTCCTCCTGCCTGCATGGGAAAAGCTATGCTGAGATGTTGCTTGAACCATCCCAGTTTTTGTGCTGCTGGCCTCTCTGGTATGTTTACTTATCTTATGAACAATTATGGGTGCTCCTTATGTGGTTTCTTTTTCAGAAAAGAAGAATAAAAATAATGGAATATATATATCATTCTTCAAACACAAATCCATCCCTTCTTTCTCTGCTTCCCGTGTTAAATTTGTAGCTCAGTCATAAGCACCTCTTTTGAAGTGCTGCTAGGAAGTGCCTCCTTTCAGACAACTTCACAGTACTCTGGAGGGACTCCTCTATATTGTAAAAGAATCAAGTATACAGTCGGGAAAGAAAAAGAAAGAAAGATGGAAAAAAAAAAAAGGTACTTTCCCTTTTTTTCCCTTTTGAGAACTGACTTCATTTGTAAGGACTGCATGTCTAGATGGGTTCTGCCAGATAAACATGAGAGCACAGTGATGAGTTTGTTGAACAAGAACGTGCCAAAATGGGAGGCAGGAACCTACCACCAAGAATCATGCTGCGATTAACTGATATTCTGGAAGGAGAGCATTTAAAAATACCATGGCAGAGGCAAATGGTTTCAAACTTTGCCAATACAAATGAGCACAGGGGAGAAGCCAAGAACAATCGTGCCTGTGTTCTGCATTCTCCAGAGCTTGCCCCTGGCCAGGGATGGGTGAGGGATGAGGAAGGGAGAAGGACCTGGACCCAGAAGTGAGTTGAATGTTTATTTGTTTTTCCAGAAGAAAAGGAGAAGTGATTGAGATGATGGTGCTTCACATCCCAGAGGGAGTTTCGTTTGACAGATAAGCGCCCTGAGTCACGAGCTGAATACGTGCCGAAACGTTTCAGCAGTTGAAGGAAATCCTATCAAAGCTTGCTGCTTGTGGTTGAACGTGCTGACTCAAAGCGCTTCGTACGTGAGCTACTGGGGAGCAAATGTGGCTGGCAGGCAGTCGCACACTGGGCTGCCTGGGAGTCGGGGGGGAAGAAATGGTTCTGTACATGAACTGGAAGCAATCGTGGTACGTGAAAATGCAAGCTGCTCATTTCAGGGAGGAGGCTGGGCTTGGCTTTATTCCATGTACTTATTTGAAGGCTATTGAGAAATGCAAATCATGATTTATTTTTACTGTGCTGTGTGATGAGACTCAAACTTTGCAAGCAGAGAGACAAGGCTCTGGACTCTGTCCAGAAACTTTTTTTTTTTTTTTTTTTAAAAAGAAAAGAAAAAAAGAAAAAGCTCACATTTGATATAGTTTGTTTAAAATTATTAGACCTCAAAATAAATAAATAAATAAATAGAAGGCTTAAACGTGATCTGCGAGGGACACAAAAGCATCTAATTGTCCTGGAGGCGTAAGCTCTAGGAGAGACATTTTGATCTACTGGACAAATAACATGAATCTTCAGTGGGGGATTAGGCTGTTTTCCATTAATTGAATGTGTCACACAATAGGGGTTTTCACCTCTTCCTCTCTCATATTTTTACATGTATTTAAAACATGCTTAATATACAACTTGTATTGCATTTTTTATTCTGGCTATGAGGAGAGTTGGCACAGTTTTTGAGAGAAATCATTAAAAATATATAATAATAAAAAGCCCACATTTTTTTCAGGTTAGTTTTAGAATGTAAAGCACTAGCTATAACCTGGCCTTGCTGAAATGCCTTTGATTTATCATAAATCCTTTATTATGATGAGGCAAGAAGAGTGGGACAGCTAACGATTAAATTTTTTCTTACTGTACTAAGAAAAATACATTTCTGGATCATGCTGCTATGCATTGCTATTTCCTTCCTTATTCTAACAATCCAGAATGGTTGAGAGTAAGCTTGAAAGAAACTTGTTAGGTAATGAAAATTCACACAACACTTGGGTTGAAAGAGATCTCTCAAAGATATCTTTTCCAATCTCCTGCTTAAAGCAGGCCAGCTTTAACATTAGCCCCAAGATTAAATCAGTTAGAAGCCAGTCACTTGCTGAGATCTCTGAGGTCTGATACCTGAAGAGCTAGTCTAGCTCTCCCTCTCAAAAAATATTGAAGGAATATTTAGAATGTGAAGGAAACAAATATGCAGGTTTTTTCTCGAATTTCTGATGCTGTGAGTTACATGCACAAAATGCAGCATATGAATTTTTTGAGCAGCAGGAGCGTTGCAGCCTGCAGGCCGCAGGAAACAGCCAGGCCGGGATGTTAGCAGCTGGAGAGGGCCCCTGCTCGCACAGCACTGGGAAGCGCAGGGGCTTTGCCTGCAAACGCTCCCTTCGGGACTCACGCTCTCTCTCCAAGCCAGGCACCCACTTCGGAGGTTTAATCCAAATACTGCCTGTGAGAACAAACCGCAGTCTTCGGAGCGCAAACACACTTGGAGCTATCAGACCACCCCAGACTTGGCCTGCGAGCCTCCTCAGCACCACAGGCCTGTAGGTGCAAGGTTGGCAGCTTCTAGGCCTTGCCATTACTTGCTTATGTGTGGATATGCCCATATTTTCCAAGAAGAAAAGACAGGTAGTAATATCCTTTGCATAATATTGGCTTTAAACAGTTGGTGTAAGTGTAGGTTGCTTTGCTGTAAATAAGCTCCAGCACTTCATAGCAGCTGTGCTAGTAATCCTAATTTTGTTACACCTTTTCCAAAGCAGATTCCACAGTGAAGAAGTGGAGTTGCAATGGGAGATTTATGAAATTGCCCAGCCAATGTTCAGTTCTTGCTTTTTGCCAAAACTGAGAGTGCCTCGTGAGAATTAAAAAGCCCTGCTAATCAGGCCAGGGTTCCTAAAACCAAGCAAAAGAGGAGGCAGAGACTCTGATGGGTTATTAGTATGTGACCCTTAATGATATCACGGGCACCTAGATGTTCTCATTAGGGATGAACGAGGAATGCTTAAAAGATTAGCAGAATCATTTGCTGCTCGCCAGTTGGTGATCATCTCCTTTATTCGCCTGGAACGCAAGTAATGAGCAGCTCAGACGCTGTGCGGGGCAGCAGGACCGCGCGGTAGAAGCTGTAGGCACTTCCAATTTAGCGGTGAGTTGGCAGCTGGCTGGCGTACGCCACGAAATATGCTGTATTTCTTTATCAAATCAACTGTAAGTGTTCGTGTTTGTTCTGGTCTGTGTGCAGGAGCTCACGTATGCCTGCATACCTCGTAACTCTGCCCAAGCAATTACATCCCATACTTCCCTTTTCTGTGTGGCTGTTTTAGGAGTTACAACATTACCTCGCTCTACAGAGAATAAGTCTATCAGAGTAAACATCAATATACAGCGTTTCCTTACTCCTCATTGCTTTGGAGCTCCAAAATATCTTCCTAATTCTCTTTTCCCTAGTTCTTTTTAATCATCTATATGGTATCTTCTGCGTTTGCAGTTGTGCTTTTGCCCTCTCTGTCTGCATTCTGGCCCTTGACTATCAACTCTTCTCTCTCTTGTTGCTAGTTGAAACATGAGTGGCGGACATTCACTACGTCTCTTAGAGGAGAAGCAGAAGAAAAAGAGGTGTAGAGAGAGAAGAGGAAAGAGCACATGATAAGCCTGGCGGATGTTTGAGGGTTATTAATGGACTACACAAAAGTCAGTCCTCATGGTTTCTCTCGGGGAGTCTTGGAAAGCAGGGTCAGACATATTCCATTTAGTGTTGAGATAATAGTATGATCTTAAACACAGGATAGAATTTGTTCATCTCTGTCTTATCATCCTTATAGTACTAGTGTGTGTTTGTTGGGCCCTTTTTAAATGCCAGTTGACATGTGATTTCTGTTCTTGCCCACCTTTCTGTTCTAGCACCAAAAAAGAGATCTTCTCTCTTGCCTGATCTCAGGTGTTCATGCTAGCAATGTGACTTTTCAAATTTGTCTTTTACTCTGTGAGAATTTCCCGCAACCCTGTAATTATCCCTGTTTACATGATGGAAGTCATTTTGCATGTCCTATTTAGCATTTGCTAACTGCTGTTTGTGCTTGCCTCTCCCTGCTAACAATGGACTTTGGATTCTTCTTTTTTTTTTCCTCCTTTTTTTTTCTGCATGATTAGGACTTTTTTTTTTTTTTAACTCTTACATAGTTTGGTCTGGACTGCTTTAATAAGCAGAGCTTTTGATATTTACTGTTGTTCTTTACTAGTCAATGATCCTATTTTAAATTTTCAAGAATCCTGTTTGAAAATATCCACTAAAACTGACTTTGAGATTATAGGCAAGACTGAAATCTCATGTTAATTCAATGTGCAAACTATACTGTGCAAAACTTTTCTCTCCTGTGTACATGTAAAAATGGCAAAATGCTTGACTACTCCTTCCCAAAGCCATGCCAAACTTGACTACTGTTGAAGTTACTATTACTGCAGCAGGTCCAGATGCAGTTTCAGTATTGCTGTGATGGTTGTACAGGGGTCCATGTCCTTCCTTGCTGACTTGATGGCAGCTGATTTGGGAGGGAAGAGGGTAGAGAAGAAACTATAGCTTGCTGAAGTCCTTGTGGAGTATTAGCATGTGAAGACACTAAATGGGTGAAATGCCTTAGAAGGATGAATGTTTGGCCAGGCTAATAATAAAAATCATCAGATCCACAGGGGACCAAACATAACAACTCCTTTTAAATATGTTTCGTAATATGTTCTGGGTCATTGTGATTAATTTACATTGAAATGAATAGGCTGAAATACAATTGGTAAAAAAAAAAATGTGGACAGCTCACACAAGGAGTAGTTAAAATCATATTTTTTCCTTTCCCTAAGGAAAGGGAAATATAATCCCTCATATAATCCCTAAGAACTGACCTGACTGTGAAAAGCCTAAAAAGTGTCTCCAAACCAAGCTCCAGTCAATAGGAAACTTTAAGAACAAGGACTAAAGTGTCATTTAGGTTATACCAGTCTGACCCAGTAGCCGTGTCCACACCAGCCCAGTTTATTTCTCTTCTGGACAGTGGATTCCACATCTACCCGAGGGTCTTCTAGAGATTTCTGTTGCCTTGGGACACAGCACCTTGGGTGGACAGGAAACACAGAGATTTCAAAGGACAGGAAAGGCAGAAAGAGACCTACAAGGTGCTGGCAGCATTAATCCTCACTGATATTAGAACAGTGCAGGCTGCTGGAGCTGCCGAGTGGTATTTTGCAAGTACACACACTATTCAGAACACTCTTGTGTGTTGGTGCAAAGTGTTTTATGAGGAAAAATGGGTGTTAAAATGATAAATTTCTCTAGAGTTAGTTCTATAGTGCCTCCTAAAACAACATCGAAAAACATTTTAGGAGGGTCTATATGCACACTCAAGCCACTTCCAGTATCTATTTGAGAAAACTCATTTTCAAAACCAGTTCTATTTCCTCCTGTAGACCAAGCTGTGAAGTGAACACACTTGTTTTAGATCTCCAAATTAAATGGTCAATGACTCAGCATGAAAACCAGTCCTTGGCAGCAGTCGTGCCTTGGTTGGGATGGGTGTTTGGAACAATCAAAATGAAGTGACGGAAGCAGAAAGAAGAAAAAAAAAAAAAAAAAAAAGGAGATGAAATAGACCCTTGCCCCCTACAGATTTAAATCCTTTCTCCTTTGATCTTACTACATTTCTTTTCCTTGGAAATACCTGGTAAATATAAGAGGATGTTAACTTTGTTTTCTTTTTTTTCCTCTTTATAGCCAGAAGAGAAATTTTTCTGTGAGGATAAACATTTTGTCTACTGGTAAAAGGTCACCCACATAGGTTCTTAAATATAAAACTTATTTTATACTTCCAATAGACTATTAAGCAACTGAAATCTTTGTAAAAGTATTGGATTAGCAAAAAAAAAAAAAAAAAAAGTTTCCCGTAGCAGCCTGTTGAATAGTTCTTAATTACATCAATAGTCACAGATTTTTTTCTTTTCTTTTTTAAACTTAAAATTTGCAAGTGAATGACCAGAGTTCTGAAGTTTGATTAAGGGTGAATATTCCTGAATCCTAGCAGAACAGTAGAAAATATTTCAGAAAGTACATCCTTAGTTTTCCTGCTATGCTGCTTTCATATTGAGATAGAGATGAGAACGTAATCTTGAGTCTCTATTTCTCATTTAAGTTAATGTCCTTCTTTTCTGTGCTACCAAATTGAAAGTGTTCAGATGTATTTCTTTGAATACAATGTTGGGAGCCTGCAAATGTGGTTTGATTAAGCAATGGTATTTCTGCTACTTGTTACTGTGACAACAGAGCTGTAGTGTTTTCTAGATAGTGACAAAATAAGGGCTCTGGAGATGAATGAAATCTTCTATTTTAAATATTCAGGGGTATCTTGCATTTTTTCTACTAGCTTTCTCAAAGGTCCAGATGAACTTTTTCTTTGTGCATGCATCTTTTCCCACTTGCAAGTTGTGCAAATCAGATGATATTGTGCAACTGTATAGCACCCCTCAGCCTACAGAATTGCCAAGGAAATCTTCAAGCCACCATGTCAGCCCCTGAGGTTTGGTGTGTGTAGGACAGTGTGCTTAAGAGTTTATGAAAGACAGGGCTGCTGTAATTTCACAGTAGGTTATTGAAGTGTTTAGTTGGGTAGTGAGGAACAGCACATGTTGGAGTGCAGGTACACGAAGTATGATTAGCCAGACAGGAAATTGTTCAGACTGCAAGGGCTGCTCCCGACAAGAGCTGGTTGGGAGATGACTACATGCGAGTCCTCACAACCTGTGGCCGTCAGCAACCTTGCAGCAGCAGCAGCAGCAGCCCCCGTGACTGCCGCGCTCGGAGGGACGGTGACGAGCGGCTCAGTTCTCTGTTGGCGGCTGCACGGAGCTGGTCGTGGTCCTTTCTGAGAGCGCGATTAATCATCCTCCTTCCAGTCTATGAAACATCAAATGTCTAAAGATAGATCTTCACAGACATGAATGTTGCTCAGGAAGGACAAAGTGTCACATACTTTATATGTCTCAGCCTTTTCCTTAGTAATATGGCTCAGCCAGCCTTGTTGGCACAAAATCTAGATTTTTAATAGCACAGCTTACTGAGAAAACACAAAGTTTCTTAAATTCTCTCTGCCTGTATTTGCTGCTGTCATCATAGCTTTCTAAAGTGGAAGTCATTTACCACAAAATAGGTGTGACATTAGTGCCACTGTTGATGAGTGGTCTCTGACATCCACCAGCTAATGCAATGGCACCAGGCAAGCTGCAGGTAAGGAAAATTCCCGTCTGATTCAGCTCTTGAAACTGGAGCAAATGTTACTCAGTGAACACCAAAATCTCAAGTGTTTAGCATTTGTAAACTTGGTTACAAACGTGGGCAGTTTAACTTTCTGCAATGTAAAATGTTTATAAAACTATATCTCTTCCTCCTAGAATACATAAAGGTACAAAGAAGAAGCCAGGACATGGGAAGGTTCCTAACTTGAATTAATGTTATTTAGCATGGATATTTTTCCAAGTATGCAGCGTATTAGGAATTGCTAAATAGTGCAGCAAATTAGGACAGATTATAGGACCACTTTTAAGCTCAGGTTTCCATGCTGCTCCACTTACAGCAATCCAGAATATAAAATAAATTCGATTAAAGCTGTACTCAAGTATAATTTCCATTTAAGTCAGTGGGAATTTTTGCTTGATTAGGAAGTACAAGATTTAGTACACAGGAATTCATAGTGATTATTTATTTTAGTGGGAAGTTTAATAGTCTGTAATAACAAACAAAGGGGAAATAAGTTAGGATACAGAATTTATAAGAAAGTTCCTGTGTTTGCATAAAATATTATCCTGGTTATTTTTTAACTCTTTTTCCTCTTGTAACACCTGTGTTGTAATAATCAAAAACAATGCTGCATTTTAAAGTTGGCTTATTAAAAATATTTTTTTTCTTCCCCTGTTACTCACATTTCTTTTCCGGTTTTTATTATCCTGCCCCAATGGGGATTTTCTTTTAACTTTGTTATAATATAATTGTTAGCATGTGTATATGAAAAGACCATTGACCTTTTACTGACTTGTGAGTCAGAGGATTGATAGCTCTGCGTATGGCCTTTTGAAAATAGTGGAAATTTTTCCCTTAACCTGCCTTTCAGGTGAATAAACTTTAAAAACCCTACTCAGTATTTTTCCTCATTTACAGCAATGGATTGTTTCTCTTGTGTAACTGGCTCAGTTTTAAAGCTTGAAATTTTTTGCTTACTAGTCTATAGAGATATCTCAGTGATATGGGTAATTTTATATAGTATTTTCTATGTAAGTTTTGCAAATGAAGAGGTTTTGTGCATTTTGGAGGACATAGATTTTAGAATTTAAGTTATTTTTGAATCAGTATTGATTAAGATTCAGATCTCTTTAGTATTTGAATTCATGAATATCTTTACTCATGTGAGTGGTTTCAGTAAAACGTACTAGGAAATATAAAGCCAATCATTTCACTGATCATACCGGCAGAAGGGCAACACAATGAGGCAGAAGATCCTCCAAGAGGTTCAAAATTATTTACAAGTATATAGGCAAGCAATGGGGAAGCAAGCAGGCCATGGCTTTCCTATATGATCTATCCAGCAATTGTGAAAACTAGCATGAGGACTTTGGATTTGCCTTCCCCAGTGACTTTTAGACTAGTGAATTTTTTCAGAAGCATTCCCTAGTTTTAGAAGTCCTGGACAACAACAGCTTTCCGTGACATTCTTGGAATTAAAAACCCCATCCCCAGGACGTCACTGTGTTCAGGCAGCCCGTATCAAGACATCCAAAAGTGGAAGTTGCTTAGGTCAGTGTGGCCTTAACCTCTCTGTTTCTGTATAACCATCCCGTATAACGTGTAGAGGTCATGGAAAGTGAGAAGGACAAGGAGATATCGTGGGAGAAAGATATTTGGCAGTGGCATTTCCTGCAGCGAAAAAGAAAATAAGAGAAAAGAGACTCAAAGTACCAGGGGGGCTGTTTGGGCTCAATAAGAAGGGGGAGTTTACTGGTGTAAACACCAGTTTTCAAGCGGAACAGCAGCAGCAACATCCAGTCTGTCTTAACACTCATTTTCCGGGCACACTATAGAGCCTGTAGAGAGTACCTTAGTGTTAAGGTACTGTGCCTACTGCCCAGACCAATATAAAATAATATTCCATTTGCATGTTATTTGTTTTTTCATCCTTCTTTCTTTGTTTTGAGCACTATAGGGCTTTCATTATTTATTGAAAGCAGGAGTTGTTGTGAGTCAGCCGTACTGAGAACATGGGGTAGACCAAGGAAGCGTCTCCCTTAGCAACAGAAAGCATGTTAGGGTTCTTCAAAACTTCCCTATTCATGTTTTCACTCATTGTTAATAGCTCTTTTACAGAGGAATTGGCTCACACTTCATTTGGAGTGCTTTAAACCCAGATTTTAGTCAGGTTTAATGAGACAATTTTGGGCATTTAATTTGACACCAAACAGTTACTGAAAATCATGTACTAAGTTTTATCAGTCGTGCCAAAGGTATATTATCTCTTTTGGGGAAAAAAAAAAGAAAAGAAAAAAAGAAACAAAAAAGAAAAAAAGAAAAAAAGAAAAAAGAAAAAAAGAAAAAAAGAAAAAAGAAAAAAGAAAAAAGTCCACTCAGACATGAATTTATGCAAACGAGAGACCTATGATAAGGTGCAAAAAAGCATGAGAAAGTCTCACTTGTACAAACAGCAGCATGAGAAATCAGATAAGATGGCTGAAACTGGGAGAGGAGAGTATCTCAAAACAAAACCTCAGAACCTGCTTCTATCATAGCACAGTTAAACAATATGCCAGGTTTTGAGTTTACACAAGCAACATATTTATTAAAAAAGAGCTAAGAACATAAAGCGAGAATGAGAATAGAAGCAGGTGATGTTCAAAAGGCAGTCATGACAAGCATCACCAAGCCAACACAATATCACTCAAGGACGTTTAAATAAATAAATAAATACTTTTTGGTCCTAAGAGTTTAAAAATCATTCTGAAATGGTTTTAAGGAAATCATGGCTAATGTAAAATGCTCAGTATTTTCAAGCAGTAAAGTGACTAGCCTACAAGTTTGTTATGTTACAGAGCAGTCTGAACCCTCTAGGGCAGGCGGCCAACTCATGTTTTCCCATTTCCATTGTGTTTAACACTCTAGGTGTTTGTATCTCAAGTGTAGCCATTTATAATTTCTTCAAGAATAAGACTTATAAGACTTATTAATGTCTTTTATGAAACAGCACAATCTCTCTAACCCAATTATCACTATTCCATAAAAGAGGAATCAAGTTAATGATATTCAAAGCTATTTGTATCACATTGTTTTCTGACAGGTTTTCTTCTTTTTTTTTTTTTTTTTTTTTTGTGAGGCACTTAGTAAAATTTCACCTTTCAAAATTTCAGAAAGCAGATTACCAGAAATCTAAATGGTCTTTGCTTTTTCCTAAAAATTCAAAGGATTCCAACTTTGTCCCTGTATGAACAGCTCATGAAAGCTGTAGCTGTCTGCTGAATGTCTCTAGTCTCTGTTGTCCAGTTTTTCTAGCTGCAACACATAATGAATCCTACAGCCAGGACCTCATACAGCAATTCAGTAAAAGGGAAAAACACCAAGGGAGGAGCAGTTTGTTTAAGAAGACCACACAACTGAGGACTTTGGAGTATGAAGCATGCAGACTACTGCTCTCATGAGACACTTGAGGTATCAAAACAAATCCATTTTTGAGTGAAAATATGAGTCTCAGTTTTCATCAAAAGACAGGACTTCCATTAAGAAAAATAATTTTCCAAGCAGCTCCAAAAACAACAGTCTGGTGGAGTACACAGTTCAATGGTTTATTAAAACTGAAGTGGAGAATCTGAGTGTTATGAAATTGGGGTATGGCCAGCACATTCTCGGAAGAAAAGAACCAGGGGACCTTTGCTAATCTTTAGCACATGGATGCCAGTGATAACATCCCATCCAAAACCTGTTACCTCTGAAGTGCCGCACCTTCCTAGGACTCCCAAGTATGAAATCAGGAAGGATTCAGAGGAAAAACAGCAACTAATAAATGGCTATTTTTTTGCCAAAGCTGAGAAAAAAACCCTCTTTCTGTTGCCAATAAGCATATGATTCATCATGTATACCTCCTTCTCAATCTATATTAGGATAGATTAGTTTTTCCTAGATTTGATTGCTAATGTTATTAGTAAACACTGAGTCAACAGACAAGGTGCATATTAACAAGAAAGGTGTCCAAAATATACAGCACAGAAGCAATTTCCCAAAGTTTATCTGCAAAAATCCAAGAGAGCAGAGCAGAGCAAACTAAAAAGTATATATGGACACCATTAAAATGACTGTGTTCCCTGAATAGCAGGTTCACAGTGCTGAGATTCACTGGCAGCTGTGAACTTTTAAAGGCTCTCAGAAAGTGGGCACTACCTTAGACTTATATTGCAGCACCTAAAGAAGCTTTTCCAGAAAAATATTTTCAGTCCAATGCCTCTAACATTCAGAGGATCTTTCTTTCCTCTCAGTGATTTTTCAGCAGTTGAGTTGTGGGGGGTGAGATAGAAGGAAATGGCATAGGATGCCATAGGTCATACTACAAGAAGGTGGGACACTGTCTCAAGTGCAGCCAGACTAAAGCAAATATGTTAAGTTAGTTCAATTCCCTGACTTGTCCCCTGCCCCAGTGCTACGTACTGCAAAGCAGGGCAAGGGAAAGGCAACAGGAACACACAGATATGTTGCAATGCAGCCGTGGCCTCTGGCTGTAATTGCTACAAGAGTCCTAATGTTTCAGCAGCCCTGGGATGGAAAAAGGCTGATTGAGGTACATTGGAGAAGGGTGAGATAACCGAGACAGTGGCTTGCCAAGAGCAGAAGCCCAATCCAAACAGAAAATCCTGTAATAGCTAGTTAAATCTATATAATAGGTCAAAAATCTGCAGAAAAGAAAAGCCCCCATTAAAAGATTACAGCTACAGAACTACCTAACAAATTGAAGAATATCTGAACTACATAACTTGATATGACTTTATCTAGGTCCATTCAAATCTCCTATCTTGATATTTTTGCTTAAGTCCTACACTAGAGAGATGAAAAAAGAATATGAGAAAAGGTGCAAGGATGAGATTAGAATTATTAATGGCTTATTTCTAAACTGTCTAGTGTTTGGTTAGTTGTACTTTAAAATAAATTTTATAAAGGGATCAATGATTTTATACTTAATAATGATTAGCTGTGTTCATTCCCTCCTTAAGAGATTTGATAGCCTCAGACACCCTTCATGAAAATGCTGTAACTCAACAGATTTACATTTGCAACGTTCCTCCAATTAAGAGAAACTCATAAAATAAACTCTGCTGTTCCCCGAGCACTACACATGAGAGTACATCAGTCCAGTGTGCCCTATAACCCAGCTGTAAATATTCAAACCTTTATTTTTTGTTAACAGAGAAGAAAAATATCAAACCTCACATCATTTTTGACTTTCTCAGCTACTTTACTAAGCTACTTAGCCTCTGCTTATGCTGTAAGACGAAGATAGGCTTGTAAACAAGCATAAGGGCATGGAGCCTCATGTCATGCTATCCTTCCATGGATGGATGCTTTCCATACATATCACTGCCTATTGTTTTCACTCAAAGCACCCATGCTTATGGAAATCCAAGAATAAGCTCTGGCTGTAGACTGATCCAGGTAGCATGATCTCTGTTGAGCTCATCTGTTTAGAATACCCAAGAGTGCACAAGGAGAAAGGCAATGAACATAGTCGAGCTTTCTTCCTAAAGTGTCCACTGAAAATCCACCTAAGCTCACAGCAAAGCACATAACTTGGGTCTGTATAACATGGAGGCTGGGCTTGAGCAAGAGATTGAGACTTAAACAGCAGATTGGATATGTCAATGATATTCCTTCTACCACACATCTTATAGCACAACGGGGTATATACACATCGCTCTTCCATGCCCACAATTAATCAGAGCAGGATTCTGCAAAAGCTACTCTATTTGCAAATGCATATGAGGAAACTCAGTGAGGCACAGCAGAAGAAAAGTATTACCTGGAGTGTCATGAATTCTTGTATTTGCCTACTGCAACAATAAAAAAAAATGCAACACTTGGGTGAAATTGCTGACTCTCTAGTCTTTTGTTTTTAAAATATAATATTGATATTGACTTTAGATCTTGCCTGATTTACTTTAATTTGAGCAGGGCCTCTACAGAAACCTGTTGCCTAGGTAACAAATGCTGTGCACCATAATAAGGCAAATTGCTGTTGAAATAAATAGTAATTACGGGCCTGATTTCAAAAGTATTATTTTTCTCTTTATTTTAAACTATCCCTGGGTAAGTCTGTAAGTGCTAGCTTTGTTCAGTCACATTGTCTCATTACACAGTAGCTGGGGGAAGGGAGATCATGAATCTTTGCTTCTCGTCTCCACTCCCCTCACAGTTCTAGTTGTGTATATATAGATATTTTCAAAACAATATTTATTTCCTCAAGGGTACCTCAATACAAAGTGTAAAATTCCTGCCAGGAAAAGGCAGGAGTTAACATTACATCTATTTAGCAACACTTACAAGAATTGCTTACAGAGAAGTGCCTTAAATAAGCTTTTGCTTACCCAAGATTTCACCACCTTTTTCATGAACTCGACAGAGTCTTGCCCTGACTTGGGGCCTTACATACCAGGTCATATCCATCAGGCACTGAATTTGTTCAGCCTACATGGTTCTCCATCTATTAGCTCAGTGATTCATGGACAAGTATGAGCTCGAAAAGAGGGCAAGGACTGAATAGCAATGTCATGCCTAACATTCATGTATTCATAAAGCAATTGCACTGGAAAAACAAACATGGAGAGTCAATTTGGATGACTGCTTTTCCTTTTGTTCACCAGTTTTCAGCTGAGTGTGGCCGGCTTACCTCTTATAGCATAGGACAAGCTGATGTTCCTGCTGCTGTGGTGCCTCTGTTCCATCGCTGCAGCAACCAAATCACTGAACCATAGGAGAGGTTTCCAAGGTGTATTTGCCACACATGAGGCCCTGTGGCCCCGTCACAGATATATCTGGGCTGACAGGGAACCATCGGCAGCATCAGCTGCGGGGACAGTGCATACAGCCTTCCTGCTTGCACCTATCAGCAGCCCATCCAACAATTCCTATGCATTACATGAATTTCAAGTGATCCTCCCAATATTTCCATCAGCAAGGAGTGTGGCACTGGAAAACAGATCTGCTCTGCAGCAGTTCAAAATATCTGTTTGGAAAGAGCTAAGGCAAGTCTGTCCTTAGATACACTTGTTAGCTTCTATTGGGACCAAGTTTACTGGACTGCAATTCACTTGGAACTGAAAAGACAAGCCGTGTTCTTCCAAGTTTGGTACAGCTCTCAAGTGACAGCACTGTCTTTAAAATATTCTTAAAAATAGTTTAATAGGTCTAATAGTTTCCCTGTGATTTCCCTCGTATTTCCACCTCTGTCATACAGTTGCTTCCTAGAGCTTGCAAATATACATCCTGATAAACTACCAGAAATCCTAAATTAATGAAACTGACTTGACAGCAGTCAGGGAAGTGAGAGGGTGTGAATAAAAATATTTACAATACCACTTTGCTGTGCGAGATAATTTCTTTCCACTAGGAAGCGCTAAATCCTGAGATGAGGGTAGATTTGGTTTTGGGCAGAGGGGTAAGTAAAAGAGCTGTCCTCTTCCTGTGACTTCTTCAGCAGCCCTAAAAGAAGTCAGATCCTTGGACAGACCTGTCTGTAATCACCTTCTCACATCATTTTTGTAGCATGTCTCAGGCTTGGTCAAGTTTCTTTAAATGTGGCATTTAGGACATTGTGTGTATCACTAGTTCCTGGTGAGATTTTCACACGTATTTGCAAATTCAATAGAAGTTTTGAAAGTAAACTGAGCTGGAGCAGTAGGCACCATGGCCCAAGCTCTGGGCCACTGCCCAGGCCACGTATGCTCAGTCAGACTTTAAACAAGAACCATGTTGAAAACAAAAGAAGCAGTCATGAAAAGTGAATTTTAACCTTCTTTGGCTACTTTGTTGTGACTTCCAAAAATGTTCAGAAAACAATTCACTATTCCATGCAGAAAGAATGTCCTTCTCTAGAGCAATCAGCCTGGCATTTTCAATAAGTTCTGAAACCACTTAAAACGTGCTGGTGTGTGTGTGTGCATGCAAGTATGTACTGGGGGGCAGGGAGGCAGAGGAAATCAGAGCCATCTTATCAGAAAACATGATCCTCTTCTTGACGCACAGAATTTTAACTAATTATTCAGAACATTTAACATCGCCAACTCCAGATAAAAATCTCCCTCCTCCACTGCCCTCTCTTTGATGAAACATAATACACAGAGACTAAAATGGCACAAACCCCTTTCATTGAGCTTTAAGAAGCAAAACGACAGCTCGTGACCTTTGCCATTGATTGCCAGCCAAGTTACATACATCTAAGACTCTCCGAGTGCCAACATCTGTCACCGCGCTGACAGTGAAATACAGCTCAGCCCGTTGTTGTGCAGAAGTGTAAAAGTAACCTCATCCTTGGCCCGGGGTGAGGGGGCGGCTGGCAGGGTGTTGTGCCGTGTTCCCCAGGAGACCCTGATGTGCTGTGTACCCGGAATAATCCATTATATTCAGGAAAGGCCAAAGCTGCTGATACGAGAGCCCATCAGTTAGGAAATCTTTGGAAGTGGGGAGTTCCAGCATTGCCAGCTGAGAAAGGGTGAATGAGCTTCAAGAAACGTATTTTTTATAGCCTGGAAGAAAACAAAACAAAACAAAAAACTAAAAAAAAAAAACAAACAACCCTTGCTCACCTGGACATTGTATTTCTATAGTCAGCTGCTGCTTGTGAATCCTGTGCTCTCCACATTAGGGGGTTGATGGTCTGTCTTGTGCACATTTCATTTAGCCAGAGGAAAGAATCAGATCATTTACATAGGTCTAGCTGCTCTTCTGCTACTCTGCTTTGTGGGCTTAGACAAATTGCCAAAGGACTAGCCGGCTGTCAGGTAGCCGTTCTTCATCTATCATTTTGGGGCCACAGCCAAACTGGTACAGTTGAGAAGATGTTGTGGACTTTGTATTGTAGTGAACAGGCATTCACACAGTCCAAGCAACTAGATATTTAATCTGCTTTGTGCAGCTTGGCAAAGCTCTTTGCCTCCAACTGACGCCGTCACAAAGGGTCCTCATTTTCCAAACCATCTTCTGGAGACCCAGATTAACATCCTTCAAACCTCCATTTAACACTATAGGCACAAAACCGAACAATAAAATAGGAGGCAGAGACCATCTCCACTTCAGTTTATGTGAATGCTCTTGTTGTGGGTCTTAACGATGATAAATATTTAGGCAAAGCAGAACAGATGCAGACATATAACTAGGACAACGGCACTGAGGAACTACCAAGGAAATGGGAGCTCTATGTTCCAACCCTGAATGCTGGTCACCCTCATGTCTAACAAGTCCTTGAACAGCCAAGTTACCAAGCAAAAAGAGGAGAAGAGGTGTCAAGTAGATTACTGAGAAACAAGGTGTAGGGAGCCCAGCTCCTAACTGCGCCAAGGCTTGCGGGTTACCAGGAAGCCACCTTGAAAGTGGGATCTGCCTTTTCTTTTATCATCCCTGGCTGCCAGATTTATTTCATATGCAATTCTCTATTTGAAAATGTACAAACGAATATGCTTTGATAAAAGAACAGAAGCATTAATTCTAAGTTCAAATATTTGTATTTCTGCTTCTAAGCACTACTTAGCACTGCTCAAATTAAAGCCTTAAATGTTAATCCAAAACTCTAGTAGCATCTGTATGAATACAAGCTTTCTTCTTTGTTTTTACAGTGACCGTAACCATTCTCTCTCTAGAAGGAAAAAATCTCTACGATGCCTCCACGATTTCTAACCTATCAAAGGCACAGTGCTGCAATAAATCCAGTAGGCACTGTCTTGTCACATGTTGCAAAAAAGACTCACCATTTCTCTTTTTTTGTGTTTAGCCATATATCATTGCAAGCTAAGGAGGAAAGAGGTTGTGTTTTTCTGTCTTGGTCACTCCTTTTTTTTACTAGAAAATTATGTTGGGTTTTGTAACTCATGTTAGTATTTTTTAATTCTAAAATTAGCTTAGTAAATTACCCACCCTGAGAGAGAATTCAAGTAATTTCAAAACAGAGTAGAAATGAGAAAAGTACAATAAATGAGATACCCTGTCAAATGGATAGGTCTACCCACCTCAGTATTCAGCCTGACAGCAAGATAATATCAGATGTCTGTGAAAGGGTTTTTGAAAAGGATCTACACATAGTAATCATCTTCAAGTTTCGTCAGCTTACAGGAGCTGAGCTTCAGTTTGCATTTAGTAGATCTTAGAGGGGTTTTCTTCCTTCATTTTTTCCAAGAGAGAGAAGTCATGCATAAGACTGGAAAATTCATTGAGGAAATTAGACAAATACCAGGACTCTGCTAAAATCAACAGATTTAGATTTGAATAAAACTGATAGAATTGCAAAAATAAAGGTACCTTTTAAAATAGACTTATTTTACTCCTTTAAGGCAGGAGAAATCATTCTGTTTGAATTAATGGAAATACAACACAGTACTGTTTTATCCATCTTCAAGCCTATTTCCAGCCTCAGCATGTAAACTCTGATTACACTATGCTTTTCTTACATACTGTTAAGTAGCTACGCTTTTTGATTTGATTTCACTTCAGTATGTGCTTGGGGTGCTTTTATCACATAAGAGGTATGATCTGTAGCAGTATAGTTAGCGTATTTGTTTCTGGTTGGATACAAGTTAGTATCTCCTAGTTTCTATGTGCATCCTCTATAAAAGTGACAATAATAATATTATCATCAATGTGCTCTGTATGTAGGTGTGGTGGCAAAAAAAAAAAAAGTCAGACCACTTCAAAGAAGACAACAGAGGACATGGGAACTCTGAGATGCAGAGATGATGTTTAGCACCCCTTGCCAGGCTTGCTGGCCTCATGTGAAGAGAGGATGTCTTTGGTCACCACCTCATGTGAGTCAAATGCTCTCTGGAAGTGAGGAAGCAGGCAGAGCAGCTGGCTAACAAGTTAACCTTGGGCACACTGCAGAAATTGAGAGGAGTCAGCAGGAAACCTGGTAGTCATGGATGGGAAAACAGGAAAGTGGCCTTGTAGTATTGGACCTGATAGCTATGGCCGTAACAGCCTCTTGTGCCATGAATGGTGTCCAGCAATAAAATAAGAGGAAATGAGTACAAATTGAAACAGAGGAAGGTTCACCTGAATATGAAGCTTATGAAGCTTCTTTACTGTGAAGGTAAGAGAGAACTGGACCAGTTTGCCTAAGAAGGGTTGTAGAGTCTCCTTTCCTGGAGGTATTCAAAAAGCTTTCTGGGCACAATTCTGGGCAATGTGCTGTAGGTGTCCCTGCTTGAGCAGGTGGATTGGACTAAATGATCTTCAAAGGCCCCTTCCAACCTCCACCATTCTGTGATTCTGTGAGCTCCAAAAGATTCATCTGCAATCCCTCTCCTTCTGATGATATCATGGTTGTTGTCTTACCCTTTTTATGGAGAATTATCCAATCAGAGCTATACTAGTGAGAAGAGGAATAGAGGATTATGTTGCGAAGAACATGGCACAGTAAGATATATTTTTATTGTCATGGGGCAAAAAAAAACTGTGCAGTTCTCCTAAAGCTGGTGGTAGATTCATGTAAGCAACCTAAAAAATAACATTCAGAGAAAAGAGAATATCTGAGTTCTGAATATTTTGAGATAATATAACTACAGGATATCTCTTCTCTATATGCACTCCCAGGCCTGAGCAAGGTATTTAAGCTAGCTTTGTATTAGCTATGGTGAGTACTTATAGCAGTAAAACCAAGGAGACATGGACTATAACAGGTCAAAATTATTAAGGTTCCTGCCGTTTTACAGTTTGTAATGAATCTCATTATATCAAGTTCCCTGCTGCTGGAACACAGATTATCAATTTGCATTACATAAAACCTGATGAGGCTGGATACCAGCTAGCTGTAATCATCCATTAACTGCTGTCTTCTGAAATGATTTCAGGAGTTTAACACAGTTTCAAGCGAACGTGTTTGGACCCCAAAAGCGTTGTCACTCCTTGTACCTTCTCACGTCTTGAGCAGTTTCAGAAGTACTCGGAAAGAACAGACAATCCTTGAGAAGCAGTTCCTCCGTCAGAGCACTACAGTTCATTGGTGCAACAGTGTTAGGAAGAGTGTAATTATGTTCTTTAAAAAGAAAGAAGAATTTATACTTACAGGGACATTGCTTCAGGGAAAAAGATATGTACCACTCCACCCTGTTTCAAGGCTATGAATATCTTTAAACATTTTGTTCTATGACTGCATAAAATAATATGTGTCTTTCACTCCTTCTGTGCTTCACAATGCTTCTGTGAAAAAGAGGACAGGATATCAAACAGCAGACGGAATTTTGTCCATGGATGTAATTGGGTTCTTACAGCTGAAATATATTCAGAACTCTGGGCATAGAAAATGCCTACAAATAATAATTGCATGACTAGATTATGTACAGGTTCTTTACAGGTTCAGACAAAGCCAGATTATTTATGTAGCAATCTAGAGAAATCCATTCCTTCCAGCACAAAAAAAAAAAAAAAGAGAGAGAAAAAAAGGGAAAAAAATAAAGCAAAACTGCAAATCCTGAGTCCTTTACCCATTTCAAATACAGAAATGGCTGCTCTGTAAAAGTGTTAAAAAAAGTGTAAAAAAAAAAAAGTGTAAAAAGAAGAGTAAAAAAGTGATAGCTCCCAAGCTGTCTTGGAACCTTTTGAACCTCCATGGACCTTTTAAAGACTACCTATGCATAAGTCTCTTGATACTATTTCACAGAAACTCAAAAAAAACCCTCCTTTTCTCTCCAGCATAGGAAAAGACTGGATCATTATCAATCATTATGAGCAAAGTGTGGACTTGCAGGTACGTTCATGCCGGTAGCTGAAAAGAGAAGACTTGCAGGTAATAATGTCTGCCAAGACTATAGATTATAAAGTTTCATTGCATAGAGTATATTTTTTTCCATGCATGTTTTGCAGTGTTTTCTGAAATATGAGTCAGAATATGGCATGGAAGGTCATTGTTATAAATGGCTAATAATTGCCTGGATATAGATAGAACA
>JAVCKT010023413.1:31548-42204 GCA_032273925.1 Rhynchotus rufescens
GGCTCCTGTGACTCCTGAAAACATATTTAATGCGCTGTATTTGGGCACACCACTAATCTATCTCAGTGAATGTTTTAATTGAAGCAGAAGACAACAGTTAAAACTAGGAAATGTCACCAGCTCTCAAGTTTTATAGGCTACTCATTTCCCCTCCGAGTCAGTGAAAGCTGTGCCTGGTACCAGAGGATACTATTTGACCCTGGTTGAACTTAATTAGTTGTGAAACCTCATGAATATTCTCCTGCATGCAATTGCCTGATAATGCTTTTCAGGGAAAATACTTAAATTGCAATAAAATTGCTATTTAAGTATGCAGCATGAAGCAAAGTTTTGGAGCTCTTTCACACTCATTCTCACTCTTTCCCCATATGGATCTGCTGCTTTCTGCCACTCCATCATACCTGTTTTGGGGGGAGCTGTAGGACCTTTCAGTACCAAATCTAGACTCTCACCCTTCAGTGTGAGATACTGTATGTTTTTAGCTCGAGATACTGTATGCTTTTAGCTTGTGCTCACCGGTGGTCACTGCTACTATCTGCTCTTCCCACCCCTCCTTGCCTGGATTGGAACATAGGCCATGGATGTGACAAGGAAGGGAATGGGATGCGTTCCAGTTGATGGGGACAGATGATAAACCCCAGTGCCCCCTATTCATATTCATCACACGCAGAACCCAGACGCATAGGCATGTATTGCACAAGAAAAAAAAAAAGAGAAAGAAGAAAAAAAAAAAAAGAAGTTAAAATCTAATGGCTGACTTCATTGTCCCCTGAGTATAATAAATCATGTCGCAAAATCATTAAGACTAAAATGGCCAAGGCACACTGACAGGAGAGGGGAGTATTTCTCATAAATGGAAATAACAAAAATTATCCTGTGTGCCTTTGCTTGTTAGTGGCATCATTCAAAACACAATTTAATTGTTTTCATTTTAAACAAACGTGTTAAAATTCAAGTGTTAAAAAGCAATCTTAGCAAGCTAAAGAAAACTAAATCTTTCTCTGACTGTATTACTTAGTTAAATGAAGTGTGTTGCATATTCCTCCTTCAGACCTTTCTTTAAGTGTCTGTTCTGGATTGTTGACTCAGTGAATACTTCATTTATTTTCTGGCAGTTATCTCTGAAAGGAAAGCCAAGGAACATCATCTGAATAAATAATTGTGGTTTATTTTGGCAATATCTTATAACAGCTCAAGTGGTCAGGTATTTTATTTTTTAGCTGCAGCACCCTGTCATCTTGGATCCTTACCAACCACTTTCTGCCACTTCAGATAACTTAGCTGTTTCACTCAGCAACCTGACCACACTCTGGCAGTTCATGCATAAGACTTCTAGCTGTCTGTTGCTGGTTCTACATTAAGATGTCTGTCCTAAAGAAATAAGCCTAGCTCTGGAAAGAGTAATGACTTTATGGTCCATGGAGGGATGTGGCTGATATACTCACCAGCATCCTCTCTGTGGCAAATCTACAAATAATTTTTATGGGAAGCCCCTTAAAAACAATAAGAAAAAGAATTTTTAAGTCTATGTATTCAATTTTTTTTTTCTAGCAGGCTTTTGTAAAAAGGTCCCCCGCAAAAATATCAGATTTGGGTAAATGCTCAAACCAGCTATTTTTAAATTTATTTTCCCTACGCTTGCGAAAAAAAATATTGTCAGCATAAATTGGCAAATCCTTTAATTCAAAAGATACAAGCATTTTCCACCAATAGAAATAAATTAAGGGAGGAAAGTTTTTATTAAAAAGAAAAAAAAATCTACCTTCTTGGTTTATGCTAGCCTAAAAGACTATTTGTGCAAGCCCTTCTTGGTTTATGCTAGCTTAAAATACTATTTGTGTAAGCCTGATGTCCTGCTGTAGCCCAATGCTAAAGATATTATTGAAGAAGAGAATTGTTCTGAGTTCCAGTTCTACCTGTTTTGTATTTTATACCTGCTGTGTGAAACCCTTTAGGTATCTCCAAACAGCACAGCAGCCTGGGGAGAGGTTCATGCAGGACCTCTCAGTTGTACCAAGCCTCAGACCTAGCACTCTGCAGCTGAAGGGACACGCAGCATTCTCTCCATAACCAAGAAATGTGCTAACTTCTTGGCATAGCCAATTTTTATAAAGGAGCAGTCTGAAGAGATCAGCTGTGATCTGCTGGTTTTTAAGTATCCTTTTTTTGCTTGTATTTCTTCAGATGGCCTTGGGGGAAAACTCATGCTGTAGGATTTAATGATTCCTTGAGCCATTTTTTCCCCTTCCCACATCTATTTTTTCTCTCTCTTTTTAAACAAAGAGCTATAAAGTGTGAAACTGGAACTATATGCTTTCAGAGCTTCATTAGAGAAATCAAAGTTTAACTATTGTTGAGTTCCACCTTGGCATATCATGAAGAATGAATATGCTCCTAAATGTATTAAAGATCTGTTTGGTTTTGACAGGAAAAGGGTTCCAGCCTAATAAAAACAGGTGGCTTCATAAAGAGAAGGAGATCTTGGTTATAACCAAGGGTGAAATGATCTGTAGTGACGTATGTCAAGCTAAATGGGTGAGAAGGCCAACTGGCCTAATGCTGGCAGCCAAAGGGGTTGAACTCCAGGTCTGTGACCCCTGTCTGGCTCTGTATTGCAGAATTAAGCCTGTGCTGGCCATGCTTACAGGCAAAGTGGTTTTGACTTGTGCTTCCTTCAGCCTTTACTTAAGTGGAAGTGGTGAGTAGCTGATAAGCTAGTGCAAAGCTATTAAAAGGTGAGATGCAAGAGCTTTTGCCCTTAAGTGGGCTGCCCACAGTGGCCAAGGAGCTGCTGCAAGTGAGATGCAAGCACGGGCAGGCAGAAGCTGGGGAGAAGAGACCAGGCAGGTTGCACTGACCTCGCTGACAGGGTATGGAGGTGTCGGTCTGGGTGTCTGGGGCACTTGGGCCAGCTCACGTGGCGATTTGCTGTGAGAATGCAGGAAAGAGTAAATCTGTGCATTGAGTGACGTCACTACCTTTGCTGGCTTTATTTGTGGGGGAATTGCAAAAGCCTTGGAGACTTTAGGTGCAAAAGGACTTTCGGAGAAGGAAGAATAGTGATTTTGGAGTCGAAGATTGGTCTGCATTTTTTTTCCCTCTAATTTACGCAGTTGGGAAATGGAATCTACTTTTCCTGGAAAACAGGGGGAGGGTGGCAACAAGAAGCACTGCGTTAGGCCATTAGTCACCAACTGCAGGAGTACAAATATTGACAAGAGCAAAGGTTTGGTGGTCTTGCTGTTCTGCATAAATATCAGCAACCAGCCGTGCAAAGCTTGCCTTCCAGGAGGCCTGTCCCTGGGAAACATGATTATTGCAGTGTAAGAGGGTGGTAAATGGTTAGACATGGGTAACACAGCTTCCACTGAACCTACATTACCCAATGTCTGATTATGTAGAATTTTGTCTTGCAACACAAATATCATAAACATTATGGTTTTAAAGTCAGCAAATTGCTTTCCTGCATTATACTTCCTGCTAATGACAATCCTGTAAGTTCACCTCTGATGATCTGCTGGTGGTTCTCTGATCCCCAACTTTGCTTAATAAGCATCACAGGCTCTGAAGATGGTCCCCCCAGAAACTCTGGCTATGTTATTCCCATGCAAGAAATAGAATTGCTGCAAGAAACAGTTTTCAGAATTCAAGTGCCCTGCAGTGAAATGGTCAATGGGGTCTGAACAGGGATTTCTAAGTGGGAGTGTTGATGATAGCCTCAAAAATCTTGTTGATACTTTAAAAAGAAAATTGAAAGCTTTGTGCTGTTACTAAGGCTGGCTGAGCTCCATCTGTTTGCAACACTGAGTGTTGTATAAGCTGAGTCACTGGATGCTACAGGCAGTTTCAAAACCTTATTGATGAGACTTGCTCTGAGCAAGGCTAGAAGCTCCAGTGTTGGAGATGTCAGCAACCTGGAGGAGGTGCAGCCAAGGGAAGGGAGGAAATCTTGGTCCTTCAGCCAAATATTAGACCTCCAGCCAAACTGCATACCTACTATTCCTTCCCCCCAAATCATTCAAGACTGAGCAATTTCTGGAAACATATTGTCTTGTCATCTTGTTTCATGCAGAAAGTCATAAATCCCTCTCTGCACAAGTCTGTATTTATTTATTTACTCTTGTTTTTAACCAGAATTTATAACATGCTGGAATTTTAGGCTACTTTCCTAAGAGTTGGACTGCTGTGACCAATACATACGTACCTGCACATAAGTAAATAACTGCAAACTAAGAAGGGATGATGTTAAATAGGAGTTCCACTGAAGTCTGTTCCTGATCTAGCTGTTAAAAAATTCAACTCTCTCTAAGGAAATGCGTTCTTGATGTCTCCATCTTCTTATGTTGAGACTTGGAAACGGAAGATGTGGCCAGATTTCCTACTTGCTTTTTCTTTGAGAGTAGATATTATAGATCATTTTTATAGAAGTGTTAGGTACTCCTTCTAGGGTTATTATACATAACTCCTCCTTAAGCTAAGGGAACTCCTTTCCTTAATCTAAGGGAAGATTTTTTCACCTAAACTTTTTAAAATTGTCTAAAGCTACCATTTTCAGAAGCGATTCCATTGAAGATATTCTCTGAGTGATGTTTTAGTGTGTTCTTGTGCAGGATGAATGTTAGATGCTTTTTAGCAAAAGCATTCAATAATGGAAATATCTGTTTTTCAGTAGCACCTCTGAGTTTTGTTATGTTTCAATCCATAAAATTAATTTACTCCATTTAATTTGTTTTGCCAAAATGTTTTCCTCAGCTGTCTGTGTTACATCACCTGTAGCCTATCAGTGCACTGATAAATGTGTACTTAGGGGTCATGATCAATCTTGGCACCAGTGCAACGATTCTTAGACTTATGACTTTCCATTGTGAACATAGTCACATTGATATAAATGGGAACTCTCTCTGAAGAAGAACTGAGCAAACTGAGCAAAGAATAAGGATTTGGTCAGAAGGGTGACTCGTATGTGTTGGATTCTAAATTTAGATCCATTCCAGTAAATTTAGAGTGTCATTCAGTCACTTTCTGATGGTGAAGAGCTTGAAGCATGCTTTGCTGCATGCCTTTATGCTATCAGGCAGTTAGATATATGTCTGCCATTTGTGAATATCCCTGGAAATATTTTTAGCATGGCTAAACCACTTAGAGGATGCTAAGAATCCTCTGCTTCAAGTACAGCATCCGTCATGCATTTTCTTCTTTGCTGTGTTAAATGTTAGACTTGATACTGTAGACACATGTGGGAATCAATTTGTTTATAGATGCGTATTTCAGTTACTTAAGTGGCTGTTCCTACATTCAGGTCCTATTTTTTCAGGCCCAGAAAGGAACAAAACTGTTTGTTTCTTTCTTTCTTTTACTGAACCCGGCATGGGTAGCCGGGTTATAATAGGACATATTATAATACAGTATATCATAGGGCACCATCCTGAGGGAAGATGGAGTACAGCCCTGGAATTCTTGCCTGGTACTTGTAGAAGCCAATGTTTGTATAACTTAAATACTGCTTCTCATTCTTAACCTCTGACATTTGTCATGGTGCATATTCCATCCAGAAGGAGGTTTTACAAGTTTGAAAACTTGTGTTTGGTCAAGGTAGCTATGAGACTGTTCTTTATAGGTAGACATTAATCTTAGTATGGTTTTTATTTTTTTTTCTTATTGCACAGTAAATTGAATCTCATTATTGATGTATGTCATTGCATTTCAGTTCTCTACCTTTTCTGGTCATTCTAAATCTATCCCACACCATCCAGTTCCTCTTCCTGGCCTTATCTTAGCAGGGCTTTACTGCTAATTGCAATGTATAAGCAAGTGGCACCAGATAACTCCTGTGAAGAGGGAAAAAACTCCCATCAACAGCAAAGATCTGAAAATTATAGTTTTGCTAACACTGTTCTACCAGAAAAGGCACAAATACAAGGTTTCTGTGGCAATGAGTTGGGGTTATTATTGAGACTCATTGCAACAGTGATAGAGTGATTTGCTCATTGTCTGATGTTCCTGTCTTGAAAAGAGGCTAATAAAACTTCTTTAATGCATTGGTAATTCTGAAGGGAATGGCAGTTTTGAGGGTGAGATCCAAGACTCACTGAAAACATTCCTGCTTAGTGAACAGGGTTTTGTCGCCTGGCTTCCCAGTGTTGCATGTTTCACTGTAGATAAATTCTATGTAGTTACACACATGTTTCTGCAAAGGATATATGCCTTTTCTTAGTAGTTTTAAAGATAAATGGAAATATGGAGATGACGAATGCCACAGAGAAAAGAAAAAAACAACAACAAAACAATAAGTAATCTACTGCTAGAACACAGACCACCAGCTTTGAGACCATTTCATTCTCAGCCACATTCTCCCAGTGGAGTTTCCATTGTGCAAAAGAATTTTCCAGGAAAATTCTGTCTTGCCTCAGCAAACCTCATTATTTTAGAAATGATACTTGAATTGAATACTTTGCAAATGAAAGAAAGCAGGAGAGAGCCTGAGCTGTTTTGCTTACCTGGTACATTGTGGTTAGTTTTGCCCTCTATCCCATGTATTCAGTTGGGCAATCAATTTCTTGGGAAGTTTTGTGGGTTTCTCAAAATGCAGTATCATGTGTTGCTATTTATAACTCAGAGTGGTTGTGAAAGCAGAAGATTTATCAGGGAGTACAGAGGCTGATGTAAAGCTATTTGTACATTGTGCTGTTGGGTAGAGGGATGGTGGAGCTGCCCTTCTTCCTACTCCAATGTGTGGATTTTCAAAGCTGCAGAGGGCATTTCAAACCATTGAACAAAACAGCTATAAATTCAGTGCATATTATGAATCACATCTCGTATTGAAATCACAGCATCTACATTAGATCAGATCTTGAAGTTGAGGTAAGTGTCCACCACTCTTGTTGGACATGAGTCAGGTGTTAGCGGTTGGGCAGAGCTCAGATGGCCTCAGCCACAAGGCTGTGGTTTAGATCTCTGATTCTGCCTTGCAGCAGGGAGTCAGTGGCTGACCTCTTGAGGTCCTTTTCTGCCTTTATTTCTGTAATTCCAAACGCTAAAAGTAAATACTACAAGGCATAAACCATTAGATGAAAGATAAAGCCTGTGATAAAACTATGTGTAGCTCAAATACTTGTTTTCTTGTTAGCATAACTACAACAAAGCTAAAAGAAAGTCAATGGTGCAAAGCCATATTTGAAAGAAAATCTCAGTCTCACAATTATTTCCTGTATTAGTGAGTAATAATGGAATAAATGTGGAAATGGATGCACTTACATAAAGGGAGAAAATAAAAAGGCACTGAAGTGAAATACTGCCATTCTGCCAGTTCAGTTACTTGCCATACCAACAGGAACATGGCCTATAAAAGCAGCATTGCTAATTCCTTCAGTGCTGAAGTACTGAAGGTCTGCAAAATGTGCATACCACAGTGTAGTTATTACCTGTTACTGCTTATATCTTGTTGTGGAAAACAGCAGTAATATTGCAGTAAAATGTGACTTTAAGCACGGGCTATTTTGATATCTATACAGAGTAATGTTTTTGATATTACAAGCAATTCATTTGCTAACCTCTTTGAGTCATTTCATAAACGCTGAGATGGCTGGCACACAGGAATATCCCCCATCTCTCTCCTGATTCTTTGTACCACCTCTTACAGAAAGTGGACAACATGGAAATTTTATCTCCAAAATAGGATGTGATGTGTTGTGAGGTTCCCCCTAATGCTGAAGAGAGTTTGACTAGACTAATACTTTCATGAAAAATCCATAAAAACTTGTGTATGTAAGAAATTTTGACTAATCCGAAGGAAAGTGAAGTGGCTGAACGTATTTATCTTCCGACATGGATAGTCTTATTCAGAATGGAAGTGACTTTATTATTCCCTTAAGTGTGACCTTGTTCCCTTAAGGTTAGATTCAAATTCAAACAGGGATTCAGGAGCATATAGCCTGAGTTATTTCCAGACCTGTGTCCCAAGTGTAAGGACCTGTTAGATAAGGATATCTTTAGGACTGAAAATATTTGGACTCCTGAAAATTTGGGCCATTTGTTTTAGAAATGTTAGCACCTGCCCTGGCTACATTCCCAGTAACATTAAGAATGGATTTAAGTAATGGGGGAAGGAATCTTGGAAGATATGAAGGTATCTTCCTGTGAAGACATAATGTGAATTTAATTCTCTCCTTTGGCAAGTCAGTCTTTCTTCCTTCAGCCCACTCCAAAAGTTCAAAGAAAAGACAAGGATTGGTTATGGGCAGAGGTGGAGGAATAATATTTTATTCTCTGAGAGTAGTTTTATGAAGACAGACATCTTCTATATTGTCAGGTTTTCAGAATTTCTTTGAGTCCTAAGAAAATTAGGACTAGAAAGTTGAGAGGATGGGCCTTGTGAGAGATGTTGCAGGGATGACCATGGGAAAAACAACCCAAAAAAGACTAACAGAGTAATGTGACTGGACAAGGGTAAGAACTATACCAGAGAAAATATCTGCAGAGTAGAAAAGACTGTGGAAGTCGACAGGTGGCTGTTTGAGGTCCTAAGAGATATGAGAGTTTCTCTTGCATGTGTGCTGGATCTGTCTCTCCCTCTACTTTTGGTAGCTCTGGAACTGATTTACAGATTAAATCAAGTACTTTGGTGGCTCACTGTAACTAGCACAGAATTTTTAAATCCATCCTTCCTATTTCAGCCAGGCATGACTGGGTGAACAACCTATATAAGTAAAAAAAGTGACATGAATAATTCTGCCTTGAAATAAGGTCAAAGTTATCCTCAAGTGACTTGAGCTGTGTGGAAGGAACAAAGACCTACATCAACCCGGTGCCATTAGCAACAGTGGGTGCAGATGATTCTGTAAGAATTCTCAGCTTATAATTAAAGTCATTACAGTTTTCTCTGTTTTTACAAAAAAAAAAAAAAAAAAAAAAACAAAAAAAAAAATTATTTTTAAAATAAAATTATTTAAGCATAAAATTAAACATGGGATGAAACAAATTTTAATTCATAATAGAGCAGCTTTTGTGCTTTACCCTTATCTCGGCATTCAAACTGAAAAATTCACTAACCATATTTCTAGTATTCACATTCTTCTCATTTCTCGTTTTCTGTTCCTTTAGGTAATTCTAACTTACCATTTCTGTATATAACAGAAGTGATTTAAATGACTATGTCACCTACCTTTGCTATACATATGGTATTTTAAATGTAAAACAAATGCTAATGGTTGGTACAGCCTGCTGTTGTTTACAATGGCTTCAGAGGGAATTTTTCTTTTAAACGTATGATCTTAAACTAGCTTAATTTAATTGAAAGGTTATTTTGTACTTACCGTAGACAGAAAGGTCAATTAATGATTTTCCTCTGCAGAATGAACAGTACCAGCTGCCCTGTAAGAGTAAAGCACACTATATATTTCTAGTAGAAAATGACAGTATCTTTACCAAAATAGATTTTTGCATGCACTTTTCTTTTATCATGTAAAGTATTCTGGATCAAATCATAGGTTAATCCCTTTAGAAATGCTTAAATTATCTATGTCATATGCTACTTATGCTAATCTATCAATAGAAATACACGCATTGCACCATGTGTGTCTCAATCTATTTAGGAAGAAGCTGTAAGGTAGCTGTATTTACACTGTAAAATCTGAATTACTTTGTTCTTTTCTTCCTTACTTATTTGTAGCCATCCTGAACCTAAATTAAACAGCACAGGTAGGAAAACTTGTCTTTCATATATTAAATCCATGCCATGCAACTTACACAAGCATACCACCAGCTTTAAATATATAGAGTCTCATAAATATATATATATATCTCTAAATATAAAGAGTCTCATATATATATATTAAATATATATATATAAATATATATATAAATATATAGGGCTTAAAAATAAGTTACGGAAAGCCTATGATTTATTATCAAAGCATCACCAAAATTCTCTCTACCACCAAAACTTCAGCATGGAGAAATGTTATGTAAGATTTTTGTTACCAATTTATTGATTTAAATGCTTTGAAATTTGTACTGAGTTCTTTAGGGTACTTCTTAGCCCTGTTCTTAGCTCTAGGTGAGCTCTGGTCAGTGGAAGACTTGGGTTTTAAGAGCAACTCAGAGAAACAAAACAACAAATAACCGATTGGAACCTTCCTAAAATTTCCTGTTACAATATATTTGGTTTGTGCACTTGGAAACACTTGGGACTGATATATTAACTTTTTGTGAGTGTGTGAAGGAGGCATTGGCACATAGCACCTGCAGGAGAGAGGAGAGGGATGTTTTGGATAGGAATTTGTCTGGAATTCAGAGGCAATGCTATTTTTGTAAAGGCTACCCCTTGCCTCTGTGGTCATTAGCACAGTCAAAGAATATGCCAAGTGCCTATAATAATGTTAGCCTTGCAAGAGAGGTCATGAAACAGTATTCTGCAATTCTGCATGTATGAGTATTGCCCATGAGAAGAAAACACCTGAAGTAGTAGCGTATACATAGAATCATATAGCACAAATGAAGTAACCAGTTACCAGCTGTGAGGTGCTGCTTTATTATTAGCAGCTATTCCTAAATCAGACAAATTTAGACTGTGACTTTTGGATTTTTTCACATCATGAAGTTTGGCACTTCTGCTGAGTCTACCAAGGTTGGATCAAAAAAAAAAAAAAAAAGCAAATG
>JAVCKT010023414.1:5000-12802 GCA_032273925.1 Rhynchotus rufescens
TTGGCGTTATCAATACTTTAAAAATTTCCCTCCTAGTGACCCAATTTTCTCCAGATTCCCAGGTGTTTAGCTGAGTGGGGAGGAGGAGGGAGGTAAGCAAATGATGGCAGTTGTGTTCCTCTCTCCCTTTCCCTTAGGGAAAAGGGTTTCCTTTCCCTTATTACCCAAAAATGAGTTGAAATGACTAAACTCAGGCCTCAAAAACATCCTTGCTTTGGAAATCCTTTGGTTTCCATCAAGCATGCGGGATAACACCTGAAAACTTGCCCCTGTTGCCACAAGTGCCATCCCCAAACCCAGCGCATTACAGAAACCAAAGCCCCGAGGTTGACCCCAGCGCCCTTGCCCAGAACAGCACTTTGCAGCCTCCGAAAGCCACTACATTTAAGGGAACAATTACCCTCTTAGCGCACATATTCCCCATGGGGCAGGTACCCAGCGTTACGCTTTACATTTGGAATTTGCTGGGTTCTTAGGGATTTTGCCCCAAAGGGCGGAGGCGGCTGCGGGAGCGCCGCGCGGCCGGCGCACGTCGGGCTGCCCAGCAGCGCCCGGCGGCCCGACAGCTTGTGCAATTTTGCTGCGGTAATTACTCAATGGTTCAGCAAATGGTAACTAAATTCTTCGGAAATCGGGACGTCTAATTGCCGGCGCACATATGGCACAGCCCCATCCGTCCCGTGGCAGGTGATGCCACCAAAACGTCCCCGCGTCCCCGGGGAGCTCCTGGGGGAAACGTGGAAAACGGGGCTGCAAAAGCAGCATGGAGCAACTTTGCCAGCAAGGAGAAAAATTCCTAGGGTGTTTTTTCACATATCAATGTCTTTGCCAGGGGATATGGGCTAAAACGGTGGAAAATGCCTGGATATTTGCTCTCTGGGGCTGGGGCCCCCGCGGTTGCGGGCTATCCCACATGGTGCAACATCCTCATCTCTAAATTCACGAGAGCTGCCGTCTCGGGCAACACACCCCGACTTCAAACCCAGCACTCGGGCTTGCTGCTTTGGGCCAGCCCTTGATAAAGTCGGAGACAGTCTGCAAAAAAAAAAGAGAAAACCCTACTTCTTTCAAATAACACCTTGAGCATTCAGCTTTCATGTAGGAGGACAAAATGGAATTAATTGCTAATTAAGGCTTCTGAACCAGCTTCAGCCACTTTTTTTCTTAACAAAGAGTCTTATGTTCTACATTTTGTAATAACTATGGTTAAAAACACGCATTACTTACCTCTCTTGTTCTCAGAAGAAACCCAACCCCCAGTTATTCTGACTCTCCTTGGAATTAGGAGCTCTTCTTTTTTATTCCTTGCTATTAATGTTTAGAAACTATGAGGATGTGTGATTAATGCAGGTAGTCTGACTTTGATATAGGACAAAGTAGCATTAATTGTATGATATAGATTATTTTTAAAACAACCACATTGTCTTCATCTTGCATAATTATCTCTTTGTTGCTGTTAATCAGGATTTCCCAAAGTGGCCCGCAATAAAAGCATTAAGGTTTATGTCAGCAGATCCAAATCTGGAGTGAAATCTAACTGTACCATCAGGTGCCCATTAGGCCAATGGAAATAGCGCATTACAGAATGTTTTCTGCTACTGCAACAACACAAAAAATAAAAAAGGAAAAAAATGGAATTCCTAGGCACTGAATATACAACCATGAACTCATAGCCCAGTCCATTACAGCCTAAACAGATAAGGGGAAAAGAGATAAAGCCTCGTCCAAGCCTTCCATATTTTGACCAGTGCCCCTGCAATTTATGACTATGTGCTGCTATTGTAGAAGTGCCTTCAAGATTTTCTTGCTCTGAGTAAAGTTTGACCAAGAACACGTTACACACATACAGTGGAGCACAGAGGCCATGGAGGGAGCAAAGCCAAGGCCGAGGGATGGGGAAAACCACCAAACAGTCAAGGTGGCCGGAGAAGCTCCTGTTTTGGACCCGCCAACCAAGGCTCACGAGGTGCCCCAAGGGCACAGATCACTTTGGAGAAGAATGTAGAGCAGGATGCGGATGTCCCCTGGACACTCTTGTGTTGTGCACATAGTCAAAGCACATTAATCGAAGAGGTTTAAGTGGTTGCGCAGCAAAACATTTCCTGTGCCAGCCCCCAGCTCCATTTCCTGCCCTCGTGGTGGAGCCAGGTGAGACTTCTTGCCCAGAAGCTCATCTCTCAGAGAACTATAGAATCCTTATGGTTGGAAAAGACCTTCAAGATCGTCAGGTCCAACCAGTCTCAGGGAAGCAGGGACACTCAGGTTTGGGGTATTTCCTTCTCTCTTCCCCTCCCCACCCGCAGGTTTTCCTTTCTTTTCTCCCTTTCTCTCTCTTTAGGAAAAGCTAAAAAGAATGTCAAGGGAACCAAAGGGATGGGTCCACCATGCCACCGCTATTCCCAAGGTCACCTGGCTTTGCCCTCTTGCCTTTGCAATATGATGATGATGATGATGATGTTAAGAGGAGCTACAAAAGTATTTCCAGGCCTCAGCAAAATGAAGCTGCTGCAGGCACCAGGCTCCTCTTGCCCAGGTTCCTTGGGAGGAATTGGGCAGACCATGCAGTTCCGCTCCATGTGTGGAGATCCTGCAGGTCTCAAATCCATCCAAGGAGTGTGCAGCGAGGCAGCGTAAGGGCATGAGCGGAGGCAGGACGCAGGCAAGTAAGAACGATAATACCCAGCACTTATGTTCAAAGCACTGTACAAATATTAACTAATTAATCCTCAAAGCCCGCTCTGGAGGAGATAAGCAAGTGTTATTATCCCCTCCTTGACGGAGAGTCGGAGGCGGCAAGGTTAAGTGCCACGTCCACGGGAGATGCTCTAAAGGACGCTGCCATTCCTGAAGGGCCAGGCTCGCTCCAAGTGTGACCCACACCAGCGGCAGGTGGTGACAGAAAGGTTCTGAGGAGAAGCCACCGTCCCGAAGAAAGGCTCACGTGCATCTGCCGTCGTCTATAGCGCGATCGTCGCTCCTCGCATCCGCCGTCTGGAGCCATCGGAGCCAAAGGGGAGCTGGTCGCGCTTGCCTACATGGTCAATCCCAGCCCAGGGTAGGCACCTGATGACCAGGGGTGGAGGACTTCAAACAGCTGCTTCTGCGGCAGTGCCAGTTCCCTGAAAAGTGAGGAATTATAGAGCCTTAACCAGGCTGCAGATAGGGATCCACATATCACTCCTATCATCACGTCTTGCTGGCACCCTGAGTGCACTAGGTCCTCACCGCGAGACTGGGAAAATAATGCTGTCTGCTCAGTTAAGAAAGGGCTGTAAAGAGAAAAAAAGAACAAAAGATGAGTTAAGAAAAAGAAATTGAGGGTGAGACTACCCCTGATTCACTCACCAAACTTTTGGAGATTGCAGCACCAAAAGAGGGAGTTGCACCCATTTACAAAGTACTAGTGTTTCTCCCAAACATCTTGTGCAGGTTTCCCAGCAGAAAATCAATACTTGAATGTTTTCCATATGGAAAGAGAGAGGAAGAAGGGGTCTTTCTGGAAGGTGACCCAGAAACTGAGTAACAATGGATCAAGGAACTCAGGTTTGACCCACTCCCCTTGCAAAGGGCTTGAGTTGGAAATGTTTCAGGTTTTGACCAAACTCTCAAGAGCAAGGGAGATTCAGAAAAAAAAAAAAAAAAAAAGATGTATATAAAAAGGGAGATTAGGAATATGCAGCCAGGAAAACACATTTCTTACCAAAAAAAAAAAAAAAAGTGTTTATAGGTCATCAGTGTTTATTGTTCAAAATATGGATTAGAGTGGGATTTTTGCGTATTCTGGAGTGGGCTTGGGGGAGGAAGCAAGAAAAAGAATTGCCTGTGGTCTGTATTTGTTGCCTCAGTTCCTGTACTGACAGCAAAGGAGCTTTGATTGCAAGATGAATTGTGGAGCAGGAGGTGCCGCTCTGTTTGGGGACCTGGGTATTTTCACCAGCGCATTTGACTTCAGGGAGCACTTTTGGAGACCAGAATAGAGAGGTGGATGTGCAGCTCCCAGAAACAATAGCAGGAACATTTGCCTATTAATCTACCACACAATTTACCTTTTACCCTTCCAATTCTAAAGAGCTGCTATACAATTCAAATTTTAAGCTGTTACTCAATGCAAAAAAAAAAAAAAAAAAAAAAAAAAGAGGATATGGGGAGAAAAAAAGCAACACATCAATAACAGGCACAATGATCCCGATTTCCTGTCCCGGCTGCTCTCCGTGACCTTGGAGGTGAATCCAGTCCGCGCTCCTGCTGGTGTCGGGCTGCTCCCTGTCTCCCGCAGGATGTTCTCCAGCCCGGGAGCCGCCTCGGAGCCCTGAGCTAGCACAGACACCCGCTTCTTCCCCAAGTTTTGAAATATCCGCCTGCATAACCGCTTTGCAGATGGACGGATGTCACGTGGCCACAAGTTTCAAAGCCACAGAATAATCTTCTTGATGGAAAACTTGAGATGGGAAGTCTTCTAAAGTAATTATTTAACCCTATCCTTATTTTCTTTTTAAAAAGCAGGCAAAAAAATGATGCATTTCTAAGTTTATCCAGTCATTTATAACTAATTACTGAAGATTATTAATTACAGCTTTGGCTTAGGCATTTCATTCCTACCTTTTCTCTACAGTATTCACCAAAATTTGGCTCCCTAAGAGGAACTAATTGAATTTCATGGTTTACACATTACTTGCACACTCTTTTTAATCCCCAATGCTGTTTCTTTCTTTGCAGATTGTCCCGGAAGAAAGCCAAAACATTAACTTTGTTTTCATCACGTAAATAAGAGGGGTTGCTTTTTACCTTTTTTTAATTCTATCTACAGTTGTACACACACGTTGGGTTGGATTCTTCTGCAGCTCTTCCACGCACTGGTGCAAATTCATTAAATCAGCAGCAGCAGATGCAGCCTGATGCCAGGTGCTCGGCAGGTTTCTGTGGATAAGCAGAGAATTAGATCAGTCAGATATCTCCAAACTTCCCAGTAAATCGTCTTACATCTGAAGCTTTGGCATGCATGAGGAGCTGATGGGTCCAACCAACGTCTCCGTAGCTGGAGGAAGCATTCCTTCCCGAATCCTAGGGGGATCCCTGGATGCAGTGAGGCCCACAGCAATTTGTTTCTGACATGGGCAGGATCCATCCTCCCTCAGGCTTGTCCCCCTGGGAGGACATGGGGCTATTTTAGCATCTTGCATTGCCCCCGAGCAGCATGGCCAGGAAGTGGGGTAGATAACCCAGCTGTCCACATTGCATTTGTGAAAACACAGCGAGGGAAAGCGCAGGATTGCTTCCAGATACCTGGACATGAAACAGGGCAAGAGGAATGTTCCAGGCAATATTTTAGCCAACCTGTGTACAAGGGAAATATTGTAACTGAGGCAGTTTTAGCAATCCTATGGAGCGCGCTGTTGAGCTCCACCAGGACATTCCGGCACGGGAAGCTCGCCCGAGCTCTCCACGGGACTGGGGAACGGGGCAACCTGCTGAAAAGTTCAAGCAACCATTTCCAGCATAGCTGGAGACATTTCCACTGGTCTCCCTCTCCTCTGCTAACCACATCTTAAACACTGGAAGAGCTACAAAGGGGTCTCCAAATATTATGGAACCTATTAAAAAGCCATCGAAAGTCAGCCCTATTAGAAGCCTTCGGGATAAAAATGCTAAAAGAAACAACCCTCTCTTCAGTTGCACAAACTTTGGAAGGGAGTTTGCTTGTCTCCACATCTCAGCAGGGTGAGGAGGCCACCATCCTGGGAGAAAACACAGCTACTCCCTAAATTATGTGGCTGTCCAAAACAAAAAAAAAGAGGAATAGGGGCAGTGGGATAAACTCAAACTGCAAAATCCACAAATGGAAGCAAAAGTTCCTAATGAAAATATACTTGTTTTTTTTCTTGGGGAGCCTGTGGCCGTTCTCGTGCAAGCTGGCTTTCCCAGGGCGAGCTCAAGCCAACCATCACAGCCACTGCTGGAGAAAAATAGTCTCCAGAATTTTAAACAAGGGCAAAACAACATTTTTTTTTTTATTCTAACTTGCCCATTCGGAATAGCTGAGATGCACCATAATTTAAAAATAAATTCCAAAGCAAATAAACAAAGCTACTTAGGCCTGGGAAAAATCAGCATCCGCAGTGAGGTCTTGGCAGAGCCAAAAGCCACGGGAGCCAGTTTGTCAAGGGGAGAGCCCAGGTTGTCTCGGTAATGGGGCATTTTTGCCCACCTCACCCATGGTAAAAGCCTGGCAAGGGATTAGGTGCACAAGTCTCATATCAACCACCCACACGTGGGTGAGCTGCTTCCAGAGCGAGAGCTAAAATAAATAAATGGGAGGAAAATGCGGAGAAAAAGGTCTCTCTGCTTCCAGTTCTGTTAATAATACATCATTTATAAGCACAATAACAATAAAGTCCAATATTTCCAGGTAGAAATAAAGTTTTCAAGTGAATAATGTCTTGCTGCTGTCTTCTTTAAAAGCAGAACTTGCTATTTTTGGTAATTTGGCTCCCCTTTTATGTTGTTTTAATCTGTCAGTCTCCACCCTGCTGAGCAATAAGAGAGGAAAAAGCGGGAGGGGAAAAAAAAAGATCGTCCTTAAGTTTGCTTTTCATGCTTGTGTTATAATAAACAATTATGTATGCAGAGTCTACACCACCGAAATTGGGGCCTGGGTTGCAAATTTGATTCTGTGCGAAACCTCCTATTGGTAATTCAAATACGATGCTTGAAAAATGCATAATCCAACTCATTTTATTTCTAATGCTATGCTGTAAATCCACTCTGATATATTATGGAAGTTGCAAATAAAATATGCTTTTGTTTTCCGCTTACGGTTTTCAGCTAAATTACAGCATCGACTTTAGTTAATTAAAACCCAACTCATTGTTCTTGCTGCCTGCTCTGCTTGGGGCAGGCAGCGCTGATTTTGCCTAATCTTCTCACTCCATATCAGCTCCATCTCTGGAGGAAAAACAAGGTGTATGCACTAAAAAGTATCGCGGAGGAGCAGAGAGAAATGTTCCTTGAAATACTTTAAGTGCTCTCCAGGGCTAAGAGGATTTGAGACACAGCAAAGGGAATAGGTTAACCAAAACTCTGCCTTCCACTTGGATAACTCACCCTGGAAGCCTAAGGCAGCAGTGCCAGGTCCATGGCACGTTGTGGAGAGGGGAGCGGTGGCCAGTGCATCTATCTCGTCTTCAAGACCAAGGGCATAAAGGCATAAAAAAAACTAAAAAAAAAAAAAAAATGCACAAGAAAACAACTGGAAAAAAGCAAAGCAAAGCAAAACAAAGCAAAATAAAATAAAATAAAATAAAATAAAATAAAATAAAATAAAATAAAACAAAACCATGGTTAAGATGTATTCGCTGATATTTTCATTTCCTCCGTTTTCCTAAAATCCTGTGTTCTTAAGCTGTGTTACCGAAATCATGGAGCTTGTTTTGACTTCAGCTTGGAGAAGTTGGGTTTTCTTTATCGGATCCGATTTCTTCATCAGCATCAAAACCAATGCCAAAAGTCCTTGACAAAAGAAGAGGATAAAAAGGCTTCTTTGCCTCATGCTGGAGTCCAAAGCACCTTCCCAGGCAGATTTCAGTGTCCTTAGGTGCTGCTGATGTCCCCTCCTTATAACCAGGTAGGCTGTGATCAGTAGCTGGGAAAGGACAAGAGGTCTCCAGAACTGGTCCTAGAGGTGGAAAATAAAGATACAGAGAAACCTCATAAAGGTTTTGGTTTTGGTATTTTGAACCCAATATTCAGATGAGGGATTTTTTTTAAAACTAAAAAGTAACCAACTATTCTGATGTGATTTTCTC
>JAVCKT010023415.1:0-12056 GCA_032273925.1 Rhynchotus rufescens
CCACCAGTTCTACCCACCTGTGTAGGGAGTTAAGGAGATGGCCGATTAAAGGACAGGGAATAGCTGCTCTTAGAACAGGGCACTGGTTCCAGCCCAGCTGAAACTTTCCTCTTGCTGGTGGTGCATTTATTCCCATGCAACATGCTGAGATTCTGCACCCTTTAGACTGGGGGAATCCTGCAGAGCTGGGAGTAGGACACACTGCTTGTCATTTTCTCCCTTGCTAATAAGCCAGAATTAAATATTTATTAGTAGTTGACAGTCACTGGAATTCCAAGGTTTTGCAAAAAGCATCTTCCTGTTGTTATCTGCTCTTTGTCTCGTGATCCTCCTTTAATCTTGAGCTGCCCATTCTGTTCTGAGATTTGCAATGTTGCTGTATGGGAATTGTACAAATTACATGATTAGGTATTTCCCCAGCATCATGGGAGCGAAATAATAAGGGAAGACAAGGGTGGTTGGAGAGGAGCAATCTGGAGGGTAGGAGGTGTTGCAGCAGTGGCAGAAACTTCAGGCCTTGGATTCAGATGCTGTCCAAAGTGGGCTGGTGACATTGATTTAAAAGATAAAGCAAAACTGAAATGCTAGACATGCAAAAATACTGGTAGATTGGAAAACACTAATACTTGTAGCATGTCTCATGTATGAGCTACATTAGTACTGCATAGGACATCCCCAGAATTACCGAAAGGGTTGCGTTGGTCTTGTTCTAAAGACACTTCCCATCTACATGATCTTAACTTGAAAGATGCTTTTGTTCTGCCCGTCATGGCTCAGATGAAATGTGTGAAATGTTAGAGGCTGTTTTGATTTGCTCACTTTCTTTTGCAGCATCATAAACATTCAGAGAACTAAATGATCATCCAATGTGGCACTGAATAGTTGGCAATATTACTAAATGCAACAAAGGAGGGATATGAGAAGGGATTTACAACTAGGGCAGGAGGCAAAGAGCTGTAAAACACGCGTAAAAACGTAAACATGCTTCAAGTCCTCCTATTTTCTGTAGATGAGGTCAGAAGGAGGTCTCATGGCAAAATTTTAATGCCTCATGATCAGATTGGAAAATATCATCCCACTCTGGTTAGAAACGCCCACTTCCCGCCACTGCACTGGGAAACATAGAGTTTATGGATTTGTAGAATAAATACAAGAGGAAAATCCTGTAAAACGTGTCCTTGCCATGCATGCCAAGAGATTTTTTGAACAAGTTCATAGTAAAAAAAAATTGGTAATGGCTGCAACTTACCATGTAAAAATATGCAAGGAGGGAAATGAAAGAAACGGGTTAAAGGTGTGAAAAGATCAAGCGAACATTGTATAATTTATGACCCAGGCCTTGTCAGAAGATAGAGTATTATACAATCCTAGAGGGCCTCGTTACGTGTGTAATATACAGAAGATATAATGCAGCCAATTAGGAAGGCAAAGAAATTCAGATATAGTAGGCAAAAACAGGGCGAACATAAATTGGGAATAATAAATACGTTTGTGTATACGAGCCAAGCTTATGAGACGATGTATTTTAAGTTCCAAACAAGATGCTTCCTTTAATTTTATATCATGGTAGCTTACAAGTCTAATGAATCTTAACTCGGTGTCCGCAGACTGTTCTGAATTGTAAAGCAGAAAGGGAAGGCAGAAAAAAAAAATCTCCTCTTGCTTCCTCAGTGTCATGTTTTTCTCAGGAGTTTCACTTGACTGGTTTCATTTTGTTTCTACTCGGGCCTTGGCTTCTAACACTATTGCTCATAAAGTCTGTGCTGTGTCGGGCACTGCTGCGGTCCCCGCGTGCGCCTGGGCGGCGGGGGACGTGGGGCAGCTCTGCGTGTAGGCTCCCTGCCCTGCTCCCCTTTCTGTCACCACGGCTCGAGGTGCTCCACTGGAATAAGAGTTATTTGCTGACAGGAAAGCCAAAATGCTTCCATTTCGGGGTTGTTTTGAGTCACTCTTTTTATGTTCTCTCCCTTTTATCCGTGGCCGTCTGTGTCACTGTCTTGGCAGTTGTTTTGCTGTGGGTCAGGCAAGTGTCTCAAGAGGCTGCAGTTCATCTGTGCTGAAAAAGGAAGAGGGGGGATCTTTAGAATAAAAGTAGAAAGAAAATGTTTTTTATTTCTTTTTGCCTAACTTGCACAAACTTTGAATCCGCATAATCCAATTTTGAGTTTGATTGGGTTTTTTGGTTTTTGGATGGAGCCGAGTTAATTGACCCATCCCTAATTGTAAGTTATTTGTTATTCCCAAATGTTCTCCTAGTACTTAATGTCTCTCTGTTTTTCTGAGATTTCTTGGTGATTGGGGATTTGTGTCAATAATTGCTAAGAAAACAAAAAGTTTGTAAATGAAAATGGCAGCTGCCTGTCTTTCCCTTTCATTTTAAGTGTATATCAGAACAAACATATTTAAAGTTATCATTCACTGTGATTGTGCACTGCCTGAGTGATGATATTAGATGTCTAAGTAATAAATAACTTGTGAAGATTCATAGCATAGCAAACAAGGGGAACAACAGGTCTAAAATTCATGAAAAATATCTTATAGAAACTGCTACTGTTTGGATTGCATTTGAGTAAAATAAGCACCCCAGAAGAACAGGGAAAAGCCAAGATTTCTAAATTTGGCCTTTCAGCCTGTATTCTCCCAAGCAGAAATAACAAGGAGTGTCTGCCTAGTGAATTTGTAAGTAATCAATGAAAAGCAATTGTTCCTGGCAATTACTTTTAATGTCTGTATGTCACTGGGCAATAATACTTGAGCCTCAGGTGGGGCAATCCTCTGCTCTGCTGTCCAGAGATCCCAAGAAATGCCAAGATCCATATGGCTACTGCTGTAGTTCAGGTTCTGTGTGTAACATTTTGCAATATAACAGAAACATTTGATTAAGTAAGTTTTATTTTGTACTCTTCATAAGGTTATTGTATGGTAATTATCCACTAGCCTATGTATTGAGATAAGCTAATTAAAGCACTGTATCTGGCACTAAAGGGTGATACATGAAATTTCTGTGGATGGGGGTAGAGACGCGTGTTCAGTTGTGAGCATTTTTCAAGGCACGCTGATTTGGGGTTTTTTTTTATTTCAATAAAAGATAATTTAGGGTATCTTGTATGTACAAAAGTTACTTTTTTTCCCCTTTGTATAACCTGTGCAGATGGTGTCTATACAGAGACACAGTCACACATATGCATATAGGCAAATGTGTGTGTTTTCCTCTTCATGTAAAGCCAGTAGCAGCTGCTCTGTTCATAAAGCTGAAAAAACATGGAAAAATACTCATTAGAAAAAAAGGATCCCAGTATATAACTGTGGTGAACTACAAGGGCTTGGAGTACTGTGCTGTTTGTATGTATGTACGTATACAAAAAGCTACACACTTTAGACCATAACAGAGCCAACAGCGTATAGGTTGGTCTGGTTTTTGTGTGAGGGCTTTTGTGTGTGTGTCTTGTTTTTTTTTTTTTTTGATGGTTTGGGAAGAGTATAAGTGAAGAGTTAATTGAGCAACAACAAAATGCGTATGAAGACAATCCCACAACCCATTTTTCGATAATTGTTTTTTCTCTTAAGAGAACATTACCTCTCTCACAGATGGTCAAAGTGATGCATTAGGGGAAATCAGCCAAACTTGGCCTTCTTCCTGGTCTCTCTGCTTAGTAACTGCAGCTTTTAACCCCAGAAGGATTGTGTAAATTTGCTCCAGATACCTCTCTAATCTGCAATACCAGGCTTCACAGTTGGAAAGCTCCCTTTAAGTTCTGGAAAAGCAATTTTATTTTCCTTGTTACTGTGGACATTTGAAAACAAGGTCATCTGCCAAAAGTTAAGTTTTGTTCGTTTGAAATCACCTGAAAAGGGGATCCTGAAAAATAACTGCCCCTGAATGGGATAAATGCCCTGTGTGCAGGAAATGAGCTGAGGCTGAGGGCATCCAGCGCGAGCAATGCGGAGGAAGGACATTTACCCCACTCAGATCTAGAAAGGAAGACTTATTTAACAGCTGTAATAAGGGCGATCATTTTGTGATGAGTTATGCAGTGCAGCCTGAGCAGGGCATGGAAAACCATCCTGGGCACTTATTCTTGGAAGTGGAATTTCAGAGCCCTTGTGGCTGTGGTTTTTATACCCCAGTGGTGCTCTGTACTTGGAGGACAGCTTGCTTGCTTTCCTGTCGCTGCTGCTTTGCAGATGATTCCCTCGCCCTCTGTTTCGAGGTGATCTGGGCTCCCGTGCTGCAGGCTGCTTCGCTTCTGGCTTTGAGCCCAGCATTTTAACTGATTCCTTTTAATGGAGTTGAATTTTCCTGTCTTTTCCTGTTTTTCTCTTCGCCTTCTGTCTCTTTGTCCAAGCAAAATTTCATTTAGATGATAAACACGAGCAGACCAGCCCTCCTCTTGCATGGGTAGAGATTTTTATTTACTTCCAACTCTGTTTAGCTTCCCTTCCACGGAGCTGAGATTAAGCTATGTCTGATATTTTCACACTGCAATGTAGGCAGAAATAAGGAGCTTAGAAATGCAGAAAACATTTTAGCAATAATCATCAGAAAAACATTTTTTAAGATTTTCTTAAGATAAGTTTTTATTGCAAAAAGTAAATAAAGATATTTTCGCGAAGTACTAAAAATCAGCTGCTTAAAAACCTCGTGCCAAGAAAAGGAATGTAGAAAAATAGGGTAAATGCAGTCACTGTGAGCACTCAGCCCCCGCCAGGTGTGGCTCGTGGGCGTTACGGCCTCTCCAGGTGTCTGCAATCAAAGCAATGGGTTTCCCAGAGAACCAAGGGCTCTTAAATCCCGTTTGGGGGGAGTCTTTTTCTCAGAGCACCTCAGGCTGCTCACAGGTCTCTGGAGCAGAGGAGGATGAAGCGAGTTTCTGCATACTCACCTTGCCGCACGTTACCACATGCCTGCAGTAGCCGAAATTCTTGCGATGTGGTTGCTCCAGAATTTGTTGCAGCGCAGAGATCTGCGTTCGTGCAGGTGAGCTCTTCTCAAGTGTGTACAGTGGCCTGGCTGTTGGACCAGCAGAGACCAGCAGGTACCTGGCAGCGTCCAGGTGCTTCCCGAGTGCAGAGGGAAGCCCCTGTCCCCCTGCAAGAGCCTTTGGTGTCTGGTCTGTTAACCTTTCTGTTGACCATTGCCTGTTGGACAGGGACAAGGACTGTTCATTAAGAAAGCAAGGAAATTTTTGCGAGAAGGGATCTTGGTGTCAGTGTCCTGCCACCAAAGCAATCAAGTGTGGTTAGACGTGCTCTAAAGGAAGCTTTTGCACAACGTATGTGCAAAATATCATTAGGATGACCAAGTGCTGCAAAGGAATAGCCTGTTTGAATGGATTAAAAATAAGTGCCCCACTGTAGAGATTATCTTTTAAGCGTGCATTTCAAGTTATGTTTCAGAGCATTTGTAATTTATTAATGCAGGAAAGTTTGCAGTTGGTTCGTAACAAACAGTTGTGTTTGCTTCTGACTTGACGAAATCTCAACTGAAAAAAAAAAAAGGAAAAGAACTAAACCACAAGAATTGTCAGGTGATTCCTGTTATCCAATTCCACTTACTCTAATAGTAGTGTTTCATGCCAGCTTCCTTGAAGCCAGTGTGATTTTGTCATTACCTGTTTAGTGCATTTGCTTTGCTCTCTGTTTTGTGTAAAGCACAAATGGTGCATACTTGTTCACGAGTGCTTGTTTCTATCCCTTTTCCGTATGAAAATCATTCCCTAGAGAACTCCAGCTCCCACTGACATGGAAAGCGCTTAGTTCAAAGCAGTGACGTGCTGGACTGCAGTTATTTCAAGGAGATAAATGGAGCCTGGTCTTCCTAGACCTGCAATTTCGTGCCCCTGGGCCCCACTGCTGCCCCGGGACTTGGTAGCACTGAGTGACTGTCGGCCTCTTCCCTCTCAGCAGGAAAGGGTGTCATGGAAAAGCTAACTAGAAATGGGTAACAGTGGGAGCATTCCTGCACACGGAATGAAAAAGATTGGGTTGGTATCCGCCTGTTTTACTGATTGCCTAGGGAAGGGGCAGAGAGGCGGTTCCGTGGATCTGGGCCTCCCTGGGAGCACCACGGTGCCTCACCATGCCCCTTAGCGCGGGGCCGCCTCTGGGTCGGGCTGGACACTAAGGACCGAAAGGAAAGCTTCGGAAAATAAGGAATTCTGCTGTTCCCTCAGAAGGGAAGGTGTTAAACGGGAACAGGGTGAAGTTTGTGATTTTCTTGCCTATTTGGTGCTTTTTTTCCTTTGTAACCAAAAAATAATAAATCCATATTAGGCCTGTGCGCTTTACAGAAATTTAACTCTCTAGAAGCTGCATAGCAAAGCAGTTGGGCCTGAATATAATAATGCTTAAAGTATGTAAAATCCCTCCTTTTGTGCACACAGATTTTAATTAGGAAGAAGATCTCTGCTACAAAACCAGACCATTATTTCCAGGTCTGCACCCAACCAAGAGTTTTAATTGGCATAGAAAGAATCAGAACTTGGGATGATTTATCAGTTTTTTTTAGGGTTTTTTCCTTTTTTTTTCTTAAAGGAAATGCAATCAGATGCATAGAAAGCAGTTTTTATCAGCTGAGGATATGTGAGGAAATGCAATTAATGCATTTGTCAGTCTGGATGGCTGAGATGTATATATTATTCTCCAGGATGACTGGTGCTGTACTAAGAATGCCTATTTTCTTAAGAAAATTGAGTAAACTAAATGTATTTGGCTTCATCTTTTCCTTTTGTTATTAATTAATGTACTCCTTTCTATTACTTTATCATTTTGAATTTTTGACTTGCATTCTCTCTACTGAGTCCAAAACATGTTATTCAGCTGTGTTTCTGCATGTGTATTTTGGCATGTGCTCAAGTTTTAGTTCTGTGCTGCTTTGGTTATGCATTTTATTCCCTACCAGTTGCAGTTAGATCTACTTTTCTCCTTAATAACTGTTTTTTATTTGCTTGTCTCCTTTTCGCCTTTCTGCACCTCTTTGCCCTTGTCTTGCTCTTTTTACGGCTTCCCTCCTTTGCGTTCTCTTCATTTGCCAGCAAACATTTCTAGCTTGATTGTTTTTGTTGGTTTTGTTTGTTAATTGCTGTCATGATGGTCACTTCAATCACGGGATATTGTTCTTTATTTCTTTTAACTCTAATTTCAAGGGTTTGGAAGTTTTCTGTAAGTCACCAGATGCTTAATCCTTTCAGGAAGAATACTTAAGTAGTTTAAGTTAATAAAAACTTAATGGACAGTAGATTTTTTTTATCAATTCTTTTTGAATACTCACTTTATGTGCTACTTAGGCCAAATTTTGTCGGATTGGCCCACACTTGTGAAGTTAAACTGCTGGCCCATGGAACGTGCTTGTTGACCATTGCATGTTTTGGAAAAATAAATCTGTTGGGCAATTAGGTTTTTAGTTGTCAGAAAACAGAAAGGGAACTGAGTACCTATGTGGTCCTCATTGGGAAGAGTGAGACTGGACACTGGAGTAGTTCGCAGCATGGTGCTTTAGAAGCAGATCCAGAAATGACAGATCTAAATTTATATAATGCAGATCTAGTTAAAAGAGAAAGTTTTCTTCAGCTCCAGAAGAGGATGGCTTAACTATTTTATCAAGTTTTTATTCTTAAAAGGGCCAGTAATTGCGTGTGTCGTCTTATTTGTATGTATGTACAACTGTACACTGAAATGCTGCAACTTTTCATCATAAAAAGCAAGTAAAAGGACTAAATCCTTCTTACGTGCTGTAAATAAGTGGACAAAAATTTGTCCTGTTCACCACATCTCTGACCCTTGTTTATCTGGCTCCCTCTGTAGCTTGCACGATCTGCGCTCTTAGCTATGGACTTTCAAGGGAAAGATCCTCAGCTGCTCTATTTGAAGTCATGAAATTGGCATTATTTTTCATGCGATGAAGGCTGTGCCACAGGGTACCTGCTTTTCTCCATAGCTTTTATTTGTGAAACAGTTAGAAATGGTCAGTTTGCACTCAGAAACGCTAGGAAGGAAGCAGGTGGCAGCAATCACTGATATGTTTAACTTGCCTTCCTGACTTGGGGTGGCTGAGAAGTGGAAGGTTCTTGGGGAAAACGCAGTGCTCCCTGAAGCTTCTTGGTTGGTGTGCAGTTTATCATGCCACAAGTAGCCACCTCGCCCACAAAAATGTGTGCCCGAGACCTGCTTCTGATCACCCGTCACAAGGAGCAACAGAGCTTTGCATTTGCCCCTTTGTAATGATGTTCCTGCAAAACATATTCAACAGAAGTATTTTCCCTATGAACAGTCTCTGGTGCTGTAGTAGAGTTGTCTCAACTCCTTTGGCAGTATTTATTTTTCTTGCTATGTCTGTCTGGTTGTGTTTAAAAGCTGGCTCCTACTTTATCTCCATTTAAGTCAGGATGACAAACTATTAATTCACTGGATAAGCTGCTTTCAAGTACAAGGGAATTGCTGCCAATCATGTGTAGTTTGGCCCAGGAACATAGTGTTCTGGGGAGAACAACAGTTTCCCTGTGGGGTGTCAGAGGCTGGTGGGCTTAATGTACCCTAATACCAACGTAAGGTCTCAGCCAAGGCCTTAAAACCAGCAGCAATATCACCTTATCTATCTTGAGACTGCTACTGGGTGTATATTGAAATGCTGAGTCGTTCTTGTAACGCCCAGCCTGAATTAGGCAGATTTGATAGGAACAAGAAAGGAAAGGGGAGTTTTTCTTGCTGCTAGCTAACTTAGCACAGTAAAGATGAAGGAACTTGCTCTAGGTCCATGCAGGTACAATGAGCTCTCAGTGTAGCAGCTAACGTAGCTGTTAATGAGGCTGAAGCAATGTCGAGAGGTCCCTGCAGCGCTGAGGGGAAGGGCCGGGATTTTCAGGGCCAAGTGGGCAGTTTGGGTGGCTGTTCTCCACTGCGTAATTTGAAGGAGGAAATTCCAGCCCCTTCATTAATGACAAGCATGCCTACGTCTCCCTACAGATGGAGTGTTACTTAGAAAACTGAAATTTGAGGACACCCTTTCATAACACATAGAAACAGGCTCAACTGTGACTCTCATGTAATGTCTCTATTCTTCTTTATTAAGAGCTTGCGAAAGTCCTGCAGCGCTAATGCTGCTGCCTAGTAATATTAAGGGAACGAGACAGTGCTGTAAAGCCTGTTGTCATCAATGCCATGTTTGGCAGCTCCTGCCACAGCTGTTGATATTTTTTGTCTTTTTTTCTTTTCTTTCTCTCACTGGTTTTTAAGTCTGGTATTTCTCTGCTGCATCTCTGGATTACAGTACATAAAATCAAGCACACGGCACTTATAGGTGTTGTGCTGCTCCTGGTAGGCTTGCTGGGAGTGCAGCGCTCTCATCAGGGAGCAAGGACCATGATGCCAAGTGCCTTGGCAGGCGTTTGTCACACAGGTGTGGTTACATCGGTTCCAACTTGCTTTTTTTAGTTTCTTTTTGGGAGAATGTGTCTGGCCAATATCAAATTGAGGTAGGAGTTGCTAAATCACTATGTCTTTTTGGTATATTTCTATACAAGGTGAAACTAAAATACTGTTTGAAAGAAGCAATAATTACCCTGCTTTAAGATTTAAGTGTATTTCCAAACCGGATGGAAAAGGACTGTATCCTCAGGGACCAAATTCCAGGCGTTCTATTCTTCATAATGACTAACCCCTTTCTGCCTCTGTACCTCCACCTTTTTTCTTTTTTTCCCCCAAAGTGTAAAATCTAGACTACTAAAAAGAAGCCACTCAGATATATTTGCACAGAAGAGATGTTAATGTGAATTGTTCTACCCCAGGAATCTGGATCCCATTTGCTGTCTGTTGCTCTAGACCATCCCTTCATTTGTTTGTATTCCTGGGGAGCAGCCCAAAACCCCATATTCAGGTAGTGGATACTCACGTGAGCAATCCACCCGGAACCAGAAGGATGGAGTTTTGAGGCCTTTAGCTTTTAAGTCGTGATTGCTGGGAGGGACAGCTCTTTGGGGCTTCTAGTAATGCATAATGACTGTATTCTTGTAAATATCTTACAAATCTAGATATAAAGAAGGGTTAGGATGACACTATTGTCCTGCTAGGCTGTTGTCTTTGTGGTGTCTCATGTAAAGTATAAGACTTCCATTTTCTTCTGTTTTTATAGAGCATAGTGAGATCAAGAACTTGGTACAAATACAGGAGTTACGGCGTGACTTAGAATTTATTGCAGTTATGAGCCCTCCAAACTCAAACTTTTTAAAATAGTGATATCAATTTCAGATATTTAAGAGGATAAGTACGTAGCGAGGATTTGGGGTAAGGTTGATTGAGGAAGTAAATCTACTTTCTGAATGTCTACAAAGAAAAATCAAACGAGAAATTCAGTATCAAAAACATCAAAGACAATAATGCAGTTGCTTTCATCTCCAGTGCGTGCTAGCACTTCAAAGCAAAGCAAAATGCTCGCCCTTCCTCCAGTACCCTCGAAGGAGGATGAGCCTATAGTTGAAAATAAGTCTTCATCACTTCTTTGAGAGAGAACAGGGAAAATGTAAGTAAAATTTTGGTCGGGGAAGAGCAACTATATGCCATTTCTCTCACTGTGCCTGCTTTATCACCAGAAGTTGCCTGCACTCGAGCATCGTGTTGTTTCAGTGGGATATGCAAGTAAGTGTGTGGCCCTCAGAACTTGCTATTTACTGTAAAAAAATCCTCTATTTAACTCTTAAATCTAAGGATAAAGCTTTGTTCTCTGTGATAGATAATATTATTTATTCTAATTGCCACTTTTGCAAGAAGTGCTAATTACACACATTTAAACATGTACGCTTGTTCGCTTGTAACCTCTTAGGCTTTTTATCTTGGAATTGATGCTAGATATATTTCTATAAAAGCATCTTTTATTATTAGGCTTGTGAGGGGCATGCTCGGTTACTCTGGTGATGTGAGGAGAGGAAGAGGTAAATCAACCTGAAACGCCTGTCTAAACAGTTTGCTGTGAAACCTGCAAATTTTAGGGCTGCCCATGCAATAGAAAATCATGCATGTAATGCTTCCCTAAATTTAGGCACCTGATTCAGTGCTCTTTATTGTTGGTGAAATATAATCCAGTCCAGAAACAACCCACAGAAATTAAAAGCAATAAAAATCAGGACATTTCCCTTCAGTACTTGCTTTAGGGAATTTTATTTTTCAGGCAAAGGCTATTGCTAAAAATGTGCAGTAAACTGAAACCATGAAAATATCATAACTTTTATTTCTTTGAGTGAGAACAGGTTTAAAATGGTTGTTGAAATGAGAATAAATCCAGTTTTGGCTTTTTCTCCATGCTGCTTAGCTCAGTTTCAAAGCTATCACTGATCAGGAAGCTTGACAGCCACAGTGTTTGCAAATCCTCACCGATGAGCAGTAACAAGATTTAAAAGTGAAACCTTTTTAAATAGAGCCAGTTTGCTCAGTTTGCTGCTTTAAAGAGTCCATTTCTTGAGCACCTGAAAACCAGTCCATTTTATTTTGGCCTATCAGATCTAAATTCTCCCCAAGCAGGAGGGTCAGGAGGAGCTTATCCTCACATAAAATACTGTCCATGCGGTCACAGTTTGCTTATTGATGTACCAATCAGTGTAGAAGGGATTCATAACAGAGTAAATTCAATAGGTTACTATTAAATGAGAGCCATAGCAACAAAAGTATTTGAAATTCACTTTAAGGGTAAGGGTGTCTTTAGCATTAATTCCATGTCCATTTAGGGGGCTGAATTAATCAGCAGAGCTGAATCAGTAGAGAAGCAAGGGAAGACCTTGTCCTCGCAGACTGCACGTGGTGTGAACAGAAACCCTTGAGTCTGGTGGCTAGACCCAAGATGAGTCAAGCTACAGAAAAGGTGGCCATTTGACATGCTCAGTAAGAGCAATAACCAGGCCCTTGAGCACTTCTGGGCCTCTGTGTCTGGACCTCTGCTTAAGTCACTGAGAGGTTTTAGTGTTTTGGCACTAAAGAATAAATACCGAGCACTGTCCTCAGTACTCCCTGAACTTCTGACAATTCCAGGTATTTATCTGGTCACGTTGATTCACACCATGGTGTCATTTCTG
>JAVCKT010023416.1:0-23762 GCA_032273925.1 Rhynchotus rufescens
AGGTGTGCCTGCTTGAGCAGGAAGGTTGGACTAGATGATCTCTAGAGGTCCCTTCCAACCTTGAATATTCTGTGATCAGAACATTCAAGGTTAAAAAAAACCTACAAACACTCAACAGTTATCAACACAGGAATAGTTAACAGAATAACTCATCTAACTGGACCGCCTTTTATGTCCATGCATGAGCCTAGAGATAGATGTATAGCAGGATTATTTACAGAAACTGGAGAGCAGGTCCATTTTCTGCTGCAGTAGAGCCCAGCTTGGCCATGTGAAGCTTAAAATAGATTTTTAGCCTAGTTCCTTAGAGAAACATGCTTAGGTAATCCTACTGTGTGGATCTATGCATTTGTCATTGTATCCTCTTCCTCTTCAGATGTTTTCTGAATCCACTGACTGACTTCATGAAATTTCATAAAAGAAGATATGCGAAGAGACATTACAAATGCTCCAAGCCTGCCGTACCAGGAGCTCCGAGGTTACTGCACATCAGAGAAAATGCACAGGAGACCACTTAAGAGTTACTTACTGCAGAAACAGCTTCAGGCAAAAAAAAAAAAAAAAAAATCCATGAGAACTAGGCCTTATTTCTGGTGTTTATAAAACAGTTTTATACATAGGGCAAAAAAATAACTGCTGTACGACTCTGGACTGTAGCTGTTGTTGAAAAATAACTGCAAAGCAACACTACCAGCCTATGTGCACACAAGTTGAAGGATTCAGCTGATTAAGACAAGGAAAACATACCCCAAGTCAGACATATGGACACAGAGATGAGTACAAGACAAGTTTCACAGCACTTCAAAAGAAGTTTCTCAATCTTCATTATATCCTATTCACAACACAGGAACGGGAATGAAAAGCTGCAAGCTTCTCGTCTCACAACACAGAGTGCCAAAACTATTCATTGCTCCTCAGTCTCTAGTTTTAGCTCTTCTCCACAGTTCCATCAGAAGCAATTCCTTTATTAAGAAAGCCTAACATACGACAAACTCCAGAATGTAACCAACAATGACAGTCCACTGCTTCCTCAAAATACTGGCCAATGACCCACATTTTAGAGAGAAGTTATAATTCAGAGCAAGAGAAAGATACTACTGTTCCATGCACCCAGGTAGAGAGCGTTTTTTCCAAAAGTCATGTTACCTGTGAAGGCTGTGGTCTTGGAGGCACTGCAGGGGGATAGGCAACAACTCCAGCCTGTTGCTGTCCTGCAAGAGAAGGATTGCACTGGCTAAGACAGCACTCTAAGCAGAGTAATAATCTGAATTTTCAACTTCTCAACATGGAAAATTCTACGAGTGGTGCCTACAAATCAGTCTGTCACATTTAGGGATGTAACGTCCCTTCAAACTTGCAGATAAACAAATCAAGAACAGGAAGGTATTGTCCTTCAATTCCGTTTGAAATATGAACACGGTTGTGGTTTTCTGATCCTAGTCTTTAACTCCATTATACACTTAACATTTCCTTGCATGATCCTGAGCTCACAAACTCCTTACAAGAGTACGATAAAAGCCTTAATTAGGGCATCAAAAGGAATATTTAATAATTTCCTCTTAAGTGTTCCAAATCACTTTGATAACAGAGGAACTCCTCTTGAAGGTAACATACAGGTGCCATTCAGGACAGGTGGGTGCTCTAACAAAATGGTACTTCCCAATTCTGCCTCCCATACTTATCTACAAGATTACAATGCCAGTGCTCATAATTTACTTTTAAATTACCTGTTTAACCAAAGTGGCATATGATTCTTTTATATAAACAGTAAGACTGACAACTTGACATTTTCAGTTTTTTCATTCAGGTGATATTTTTAAAATACATTCTAAAATTTTCCTCAATACATTCTAAAATGGGAGAGGCAGAGGGAAACAAAGATAACGTACACAAGGAACACAGTGCAACTACCTGGGGTAACCGAAAAGGATCTGTTCAAATCTAAGGATGATGATCGAGAATGAGACTGATGAGGCCTTGGAGGGGGAGGAGGTGGTGCAGTGTTGTCTGGAGAGGTTCCTGAATGTGACCTGCAAAATATAAAAGCCTCTGTAGATTTTTTTTTTAAAGACAATAACATAATTAAAATTCAACATTTCTTCAAAGTATGCAATTAAATATAAGTTTAATAGGTGGAAGAGAGCCTGATGATTGCTTTTGATTTTGAAGACAGCAAAATTACTTTTAAAATTCTGATATCCTTTGATTTCACAAAGAGTTGTTTCTACATTTCTATTTGCTTTAATCTCCATTCTCTAAATTATTCTCATCTTCCCTCTAGTAATTTATCTTGGGGGAACCTATAGCTTGTAAACAGACATCCCAAACAGTGATAGTTCAGGAATGCAGAATCCTCAATATGGTAACTGCATCCAGGTGGCAGTCACCATGATCTGCAAAATACGTAAGAGGCACTTAGCTGCTAAGCAGGATTTTAAGTTCAATGTCACTGAGAGAACACTGCATTTCTGCTGCATCTGCCTGCAAGTCTACCAAGCTTAAGTAAAGAATATCACGGTGTATGAGATGATGTGTGTGTAAGCATATTTGGCAAATTTCAGATTATTAGAATATATATATATATATATATATATATATATATTTTAAATACTCCACTGAAAATTTCCAAGTCTGTATACTTGGCAGGATCTTCAGCAACCAGCTCATTGTTTTGGTAGTATCACCATCTAGTGGCTACCTCTTGCAAGTCCACCAAAAACGCATTCAGAAAGCATGTCGGAAGGATGAAGCGCTGTAGCACTTAAGTACAATGTAAGTGGTATTTACTGTCTACAATAACGTTAGGAATTTTTCATTTAAAAAGCTGCTTACAGAAACTTCCTAGAGTAGGCCAAGAAAGAAAAATTGACATGAGGTGTTAACAGCTACACATTCATTCAACTCAAAAAACTGAGTCTTCTACATGACTAACTAGGACAGTTAAGAGGTACTCCAACTTTTACACCAAAACCTGAAATTTCCAAGTGTATAAATCCAGACATAAAACAGTTATCCTAATAAAAGTATCTGCTCTTCTCCTCTTCAGGAGGATATCTCTGTGACACTGTACAACCCCTCCAGGTAATGAAACACAAATCTAATTACAATTACTCTTCTGGTTTCCACCTGCTAAGCTAGTAGTGTATTAAAAGCACATGTAGGATTAAAAAGGTAAAAGAGGGTTAAGAACCCTCCTGAAATATCATTACCTGACAAAATCTTGTCAGTTTTAGCTTCTTCAAAATGGTATATTCTGAATTTATGGCAGAATTAAGGAGAACACCGTGTTTATAGGTAAAGTTACAATTAGAAAAAGAATTATCAAGGGAAGGGAGTAAGAAAAAGTAGAATAATAATTTTGTGGGTACACACTGGCAGATTTGGAAGCACAGAAGCCATCTGTGCTAGAAATGGGCGACTCAGTTGCTTATTGTTCTACACAAGCCAGCAAGGGAACCCAACCCAAAAATCAGAGACAAAAAGAACATGCTACAATGAGAACAAATAATAAAAAAAAACCCCATCATCTTGATAGGACAAAAGCATACATAGAATCAGGACAGAGAATCAGATTTGCCATTAAGTCACAATGGGGTAGAGTTTTCAAGATGCTGTACTGAAAGGTCATTGCAAATCTGTCTTTTTATTGAAGTCATCCTAATTATTTTTGTTTGGAAACTTACCTTTAAAGCTGATTGTAAGATGCTTAATGGTGGAGCTGGTTTTAAATCCTATTCAGTCACAGATTTAATGGGGACAATTAGCACCAGCTTGTACAGCACATTCTCTTATGTCATAAGATGCATTTTTGGTTATGTGCTCACACAGCTTCCTCTAATACCTTAATTTATACTGGACCTGAGACTGCCATTCATTTTACCCAAGCTCATTATTAACACAGTGAGTTACTGTTGTGATATTTTTATTTATTTATTACAAAGAATTATCAGGTCCTTCTCCTTAATGCGAGATATGGTATTTAAAAAAAATCAGTTTTAAGTAATATTATGATCACCCGTGACCATACTCCCTTGAATTTAAGGTAAGTTTTTAATCAAATCTTTCATTGATCAGAGAGTTTCAGTTGACTGGCCTATTGCACACAACTCTTTTAGACTGCCTATGTTTTTGATTTTTCCCTTTACACATTAACAGCAATGGCATACATTTCTAATAGATTAGAAAACAGACTCCCTACAGACTCTGGTAAAGTAGGAGTCTTGGCTATAATTTTAAAAGCTATTTTTCAAATAAAAATTCATAACAGGGAAACTAAGTTTCTTTAAACAACTTCAGCTTGTTTATTCAGCTACGACTCTACTGACCGTTGTCGTGTTACAGTGCTTCCAATTTGTTCTGGATCTGAAGTATAGGAGTCTGAACTGCTGTAACCATCTGCTGGGAGAAGAAAAACACATTTCATACACATTTTTGCATCATTAATTTTGTGCTGTAACGGATACAGTTTATACAAAATTTCAAATGACCAAATACAATTTCATGTCCTTGTAAGGTATCCTCAGAACAGGAGTCAAAACTCTGGGCTTTACATAATTGAATGAATCAATACAAGCCAAACTCAGTCCTCAATAATACAAATTGCTGGTTACTACTGAAACAGTGTTCAGAATAAACAATGACAACAATGTCATATTTAAAATATAAAAGGTAAGTTTCCTAAGTGTAATTTTTATCACTTGGCATTCTATTACTTGTTATTAATTATATACTTACTAATTAATATTAGAGAGCCCTGGCACAGGCTGCCCAGGAAGGTTGTGGAGTCTCCTTCTCTGAAGGTCTTCTAAACCAGCCTGGAAGCCGCCCTGTGCCCTGTACTCTGGGTATCCCTGCAGGTACAAGGGGGCTGGACTAGATGATCTCCAAAGGTTGCTTCCAACCTTAACCATTCTGTGATTCTTCAGGATTCACTCCAAAGGTGTTAACCATTCAAGTCATTCTTCATTAAAAGATCCTGCTCTCACAACTACCTTTGAGTTACTAGAGTGGCTTCATCGCACACCAATGAGATGAGAAATCCAGAGTCTATCAATTTTGTTAAGAGCTAAACCAGAAGAGCTTGAAAATCTATTTTTCATGACATGCTACATGAATCTGAAAAGCACAATCAAATGCTACTTATTCAACTTTCAATACACTTCAATATCTCATTCTGAATTTAAAACAAAAACAGAAGGACGACAAAACAGCTAATAGGAAACAGATACTGTTTGAACAGAGATAGCAGGAAGGGTTTGAGGGAAACATCTCCAAGGACATCAAGACTAGTGTCTTCCTTTTCTTTCCTTCTTTAAGAAATATTTTGTTAGAAATCCCTTCATTCTTATGTCAAGTTTATACTCATTTCATGGCATATGCACCTAGCTAGGTTTCATCCACTGAAAAATTATCAGCTTTACACTTTCCTTAATTAAACAGTGATTAATTCTTAATTAAAACTTTCCTTAATTTAACATCCAAAAGTACTGCGATACTTACTAACTGTATTTCCAGCTGTATATTTTACAGATGAACTCATTTTGTTTTCTTCTGGGAGATCAGCTGGTTTTACAAGTAATGGACTAGTAGGGTTAGCATGATCTAGATAAGAAAACAAAAGTTTAAACAAATGTACTCAAACAAGCCTTTGCTTTTCAGGCAAAAGTTTTTTAAAAAAATCACCCCTCAACCGAAGGGCTGTATTTAAACCAAAAGTGCTTAACTTTAAATAACTTACACATGAAGTGTTATATTTTAACCACGTGTTTATATTTCTTGATGCTCAGGGTTTGGGATATTTACCTATTTACAAGGTTAGCAAAATACTGAAATATGAGAACAAACAAGTATGCACAAAGGTTATATGGGGTTATGAGTTTCAGGCTGCGTTTATAAATTGAGACTGTGGACTCCTCTATTCCTAAAAGAAAAATACTAAGCAAGCTTGTTGAATTGTTGCCTACCAATCCTTTCAAATGCTTTCAGTTGTAGCGTCCTACTGGGTTGTCATATCAGGTTTAAAGGAATAAACTCAGTATTTCTGACTGCAGGAAAACAAGCTATCTCTCCACAGCTCAATTTTATTAACTGCAAAACACAGGATTTACCAAGGCAGGCAACCTCCCCAATCTTCCTCCTACAGTTTATTCCTGTATTTAATGAGAAAAACCTAGGCATTCTCTCAGAGTCACCAAACAAATCTATACAATCACACCTCTGAATTACTCCAAGTGACCAGCTCCTGGAGACAGTGAACTTCTCACAGTACTAAACAGCCAACTCAGACTCTGCACATATCAGAACAGTAGTGTAATAGCTTAACACACACAATGTCAGGAATAGTTACACTGACTGCAACTCCAGATATTTTTATCTGCTTATATGGAAAAAAAAGTAGAGTTTTTAAGGAAGCAAAGCCAACTCTAACTGTACAAAACTTTCCTGACTAGCAAGTGAAAAACATCCTACCACTTCCAGTTCTTTTAAGCTCCATTTCCTGCATGTGGATTTTGCTTGGAGTCATTCTTATGGGAACTGGGTGCACAATTGCAGTATCCTGTGGAGGAGATGGAAGAAGTGACGTCAATCTCATATCAAATCATTAAGTCTCTCACTCCATGTGAAAGCAGTTTTCAAAGAAAAATTGAGAAATTTAATTTTTACAGAATTTCAGAGAGCTGAAGATACCCCCTGAGCCCCAAGTCTAAACAAGCATACATAGCATAGCATTCTATTTTAAAAAGGCACTAGAGATTTTTCTACAGTTAACTGTGACTAAAGTCATTAGGATTTCTATTCTGTTACCTTTCTGCCAAGGTCTGTCATACTGGTATCTATCACTTCCAATGCATCTCCAAAACAAATTTCAAAACCCCACTTCCAGGTATTACCTATGATGTCTCTAGAGGTTATAGGCTCTTTAAAACAGCATGAGTAATTCTCTAATTTACCAGCTTGGTAGCAGTTGAAGCCAAAAGGTTTCAGGTATCTTTAAAATGGTAAAACTCACTGAAACTTCAACAACACTGAAATAAACCCTTAGATAGGCATTGACTTTATTCCTAGACATTTTCTTGTATCTCAGGTTAGGGACTGTGTTACTACAATGTACATTATGGACAGCCCTTTTCATTTGTTTTGGATACCAAGTGTAGAGAGCTTAAAAAAATGTCTAAACTCTTATACTTTCCCATGTGTAACAAAAACATGGACATACTCATTGGAGATGTTTTTTCCTGTTATCTATCTTCAGAATTTGTGAACAGATCAGCCAGTGACAGCACAAAGAAACAGAGCATATTCTGTCTATAGCTTTACATCAAGAGGTTTCAACCTCAGCTACAAGAAAAGGTTTCAAAACTGCTTGGGCAACAAAGCTTTCACCGTTCAAGCAGACCCACTTTCATGAAGCACAGCACCTTTATATGAATAACTTCTAATAATCATTTAAACTGGGCTGTGTTACTCTTTTGCTGTGAATATACGTTTTTAAGGTCACTTTAATAACAGTTCAAACATCTGCAACATAACTTAGCATGTTATCAACTTTCACTTAAAATAGGCAAGTTATGTTCATATACATATTCATACAAGAAGGTGCTTTTTCTACTCCTACATATATTTTCCCTACAAATAGACCACTTCCCCAACAGTAAGAGGAAACAGCCTAGGAATTCCCTCTTCGGGTGTTCTTTGACAAATGCTCAGGAAAGCCAAATGTCTCCACTGGGAACTCAGGGGAAGTTTTTGTGGAACTCAGGCCCACAGCATTGCTGTGGAGATTACTGAGATCTCAGAAGTCTGCACGATACTAACAGATACCTCATGTCACTTGTTTCTTATTTCAGTATGAAAAAAGGCTCTAAAGTAAGTTTTGGGAAGAAATATTTTAGTACATGAAGATGTTCACTGCCCTTTAAAAAACCTACCGTACTTGTAGCTTTAGAAACATGAGTAAAAAAACCTAACTTTTAAAAATATCCTTGTTCAGTAGTTTCATATATATATGTTAATATGTATTTTCTTTTAAAAGTATCCACGTATGTGGAAAATATTTACGCTTCAGACTCTTATTTGCTAAATGATAGGTAAAAAATTATGAATTTATTGTGAAAAAAATAAAGTTATAACTACTTACTATTGAGCAATTAAGAAACTAAACTAGGAACTGATTTCAGACATGTGCAGTTTAGAACTTCAAAACACAAGTCAACTGTAGAGATGAACAGTGTTGATTTTTAAGTATGACATTTCAATTTGCTTTGAATATATTTTAAGGGCAAGTTGGGGGTTAGAAATACAGCATCTAGAAACCGCATTTCTAATAAATATCACTTATTTTCACAGACTACCTCTCATATACACACACATATATATATATATATCTCTAAACACAGATATACTTTTCTTAAACACAAGTCACTGTTTAGTATCAGAAGCAGTGAAATGCATATTATGTGCATCTACTATGTTTTGTTATACAAACAGCTTAAAAAGAGTGCTAACAATGATAATTAAATCAGTGAGTAAAGCAGGATAAAAGCACCTAAACTAAAGTAATTCTAATGCACTTCAAATCTGCTTCAGTGCTATAAAAGTTTAAAATCAGCACAACTTGAAGCGCTACCGTAAATTTCTGGCTCCAAAGCTTGGCAAAGTATTTAACTACATTACCATTCCGAGCACTCTGCACTAACTAAAGCATAAAAACAGCAAAGGACTTAGCTAGAGAAATACTAAAAGCCCTATTAATGAGTAACATGGTAAAAACATTAGGAGTATTAAATATTGCACCCATTAAATCTGAGATTTCCCCCTCAGCCTTTAGGTTGGCATCGTCAGCTCTAAGATTTTGTGCAAATCAAGCTCTGCAATTAGAAGAGATATTAAAGACAAAATTACAAGAGCAATAGATTTATGCTATGACTGAGAACTGCAATGTTACTGAGTATTTTCAGAAAGCCTTTACGTTTCTATACTTTACGTGACACAAACTTGGAAGCAGTTTTGCACTGCATCAAATTCAAGAAAAGCTCTTTGATATTAAGAGTGAATAGTACCAGAGAACTTATACTCCTAATTAAAAAAAAAAAAAGACCTGCCACCATTCCCAAAAGAGCAGTCCATGGCATCATGCATAACAGCTAAATACAATGTATGGAAATTTGGTGTTAATAAAATTAATTTCAAAGAAGCAAGCTAAGTGATTGACTTACAGGATCAGCTGGTGCAATGTTAGAATCAAATTGGGTCAGAGTTTGTGAGCTTGAAGAGCGTTCGCTAAATGTCTCCCACTGCTGAACAGACAGAGGAGAGAAGTCAGCATGATGAGAAAGATGGGAGCAAAAGATCACCGAGGAGACTGAGCACAGTAGTTCAGAGGTTGCACTGGAAAGCACTGTATTCACACTGTACTGTATGTAAATCCATGCTAGTAGACACTGGATCTTCTCTTTCAACCTAAGAAGGCTGTACAAGACTGCTGCCTGCCAACATTATGAAAAGTAAATAATAAACACACAGGTATACAGAAGTATTTTAAGCACCTGTGCTTGTCAATGAAAATCATACAAATTAAAAAGCGGCTTAAGATGTTGAAATACTATAAAGCTACCAGTACTAACTTCATAATTCATGATTACAAATTACAGAGAAGTTCTTAAGTCTAAGATGCTAAATTTCAAATGTATTTAGCAAATACGATTTTCCTTTAAAATTTTAGACAAAAATACTGAGCAGAGTAGGCTAATTAAATGAGTTCAGCTTGCCAGTGCAACCCCTGAGAAATGACTCTGTTCTGTAAAAGAGGATGTTTATAAGCCTCAATTATCGACAATGCACAGAATTAAATTCAGGTATACTACTGATTGCTAAAAGCAAACAAGTCAAAATCTGAACAGTTTTACAAGATATAGGCATGCAGTATCAATACATAATTGTCATAGTCCTCATGCTTAACAAGTCAAGAAACAGCCACAGTTGGATCAATGAAGTATCACAGTACATACAATAAATCTGTGATCCAGAGACTAGATTACAACAGGCATGAGGAACTGTTTACATTGTGGTAAAATGAATTGTCTAGTTTAAAAGAGTACAGCAAAAATACAGATAAAAGATTTTTAGTGCTCAGAAAATTTGAACACAATGATATTAGTACAGCTATGAAAACAAATGAATACTCCTGTCCCACATCTACAGCTATTTGTCTTGTAAAGATTTCCAGAAGATACCAGACGAACCATGGCTGTTAGCCAACCTAATTCTCACGCATGCCTTTATTCCATACTATATTCAGTGAACAGCCTGCATATGAAACTCGCTTAGACCAGTTACTCCAGCTTATGAAAACTCCTAGAGAAGTGTTGTTTTTAATCGGCTGAGATTAGGAGATTTCAGAATTTCAGTTACAGCATAAATCATGGGCTTCTGCTGCTCTTTTTACAGAGAACTGGTCCTTTGCCATACTCCCAATAGAGCCTTTAACAGGGATATAAACTTTCCCTCCCTACGCGCTCTTCCCTCCCCGCCGCACGCATCCTCGGTGTCTGTGCTTCCCCTCTCCTCCTGGTCAAGAAGGGGCAACCCAGCTCTGAAGTACTCATGCAGCTACATGAGTATCTCAGTTTCAACAAGTTAGACACTTAACCCCTGAGGTTCTGCCAGCAATTTCCTTGGACTGGCCTCTTGCCTTCACAGAGCTGCTCATTTTCATGAGATTTGCAGTAGCATCTATTTAAGACTAGGACTACCCTTTTAAGTACAACTCAGCCTATGGCTACCAAGTTACTGGTGAGACTGGCTTGATCACGGAAATCTTGCTGCTTTATATTTTATTTTATTTTTTAAAGACAGTATCTAAATACCGGAATCAAGGCTGAATCTTAAGGCTACATCAGAAATGCTGATTTTTTTTTCCTAAGCCTAAGATTGTGGTATGCTGAATGTACCTTTAACTCTGCTTCTCTGGGGACATACTGCAGGACATTTAATAACCAGCCTTAGGTTCCCTAGTGGGAAGGGAGATCTTTTAGAAAACCTTCAAGCTGCTCGGGAGAAGCAGCCATCTGTGCACCATTGCAAATATTACCAAAGGCTGCTAAGGCCTTGGTTAACAGAGAAATACACATAGTAAGTACAGACTTAATCTCAAACTGTGTGTATGGTTAAAGAAACTGAACACACCTGGTTAGTTCCCAGATTAAAACTCTCACTGAAATATCTGTCTCCCACACTCTCAATAGCCTTTCAGAAAAACTTTTCAGAAGATTAAATCCTAGCAACTAAAACTAACCACCTGAATTGTTACTAAAAGGTATAAACATTTGAAAAAAGGTCTTGTGAACTCAAAATCAACTCCCCCTAACTGTCCTAGCTAATACGATGATATCCCACTAGACAGTTTTCAAAGAAATTTAAAAGGCTTTTTCAATTTTTTACATTCTCAGAACTAAGTGTTCAGACTACAGACAGAAAAGTGTCTAAATGAGAAAGAAGCGATGACTAAAAACATGTAAATGCACGAGATGACTTTCAAAAGTAAAGTGGACTTTCATGACACACTTTAATTTGAGGTTGAGGCTGATGCTCTGATTCATGCTCATGACTTGACCCTAAGTCCTGCAAACTCAAACTTTTGAGGCTAACTGGGATGAAAACTGTCTGAAATGTGATTTGCTCCAGAGCTGCAGAGCTTTTTCAAACAACCTCTTTGAAAATGACAGTTATGAGAGATTCAAAGAAGAAATATTCTGGTGCCTGAAGCAATGCAAGTTCTTTCATGGCACTAAAACCTTCAGGACTTCAATCTGACTCATGATGCAAGGAAAAGGATGAGAAGCAAAACACACACATAGTGATATAGGTTAAAAACAAAACAAAACAAAAACCCCATAGGAATTCCTTAGTGTTAGATGAAAACTCCCCCATATGTTTCACCAATTTCTTATCAATACATTTTTAACTCTCATTTTAGTATTTTAGTATAATTAGTGTCATTAGTGTTTGCTAGTATATTTAGTCTGACAACTTTTCCAAACCTTTTAAAGTTTTCTAATTTTCAGAGGAAAAATACCACACTGCCTATTTGAATGGAGAATGTCAGTTACGTAAGGGAGATTTTTGGCTCACAAAACAGTCACATTAGTGGAGCAAAGTTAATGACAACAGCTCTTTAATTACAGTTGCATTGGGCACCCAAGGAATCCATCCATTTGCGTGTCAGCTGACCAAACGACTACCTTTTAAACCCTTATTAAAAGTATAGGGGAACGCATCAACATAAAACTTGAAATGGTTGCAGACTTGTAACTTGTGGGCAACAACTGAGCATCTCTGCTCAACTCTTTCCTAAAGCATAGTTTTTACCAGCAGTCTAAGAGCCACCCTGCTAAACATAACAGCTAAGGATCACTAAAGCTTATCCTTACACATATGATTTAATGATAGCATCATTATAAAGTTCCCAATTGTCACTAAAAAGCAAAGCAGGCTCTTATCTTCCCTCCCAAAAAAATGAACTGTTGACAAATAGATGAACATGAAAATGTCATCCACTCTTGCCTTTTAACCCTAAAAGGTCATTTTCACCCTGATTCCTCTTGGGTTTGTCTAGGTGTACAGCTTCCCACCTGCTATTCATGGAAAGGCTAAACGGGGAAAGGGAGTGAACGGGACGGAAAGCAAAAAAGCTCTTTCCCTGTAAGATTCAAGAACAGTTGTACCTGTAAGTGAATATCTCAGCTACTAAAACAAATTTTAGACACTTCTTGAGCACCTCAATATCACATGAAAAGACTTTCAATATTTCCTTTAGTTTTCTTAAAATGAAATGTAAACCTACATACATATAGTATGAGTGCATGCAGGAGTACCAGGTGTGGTCTGTGGACCTCAATTTTGAGGGTCGCACTACAGTGTATAACATTTTTTTAAAAAATCAGTGTAAGTATAATTTTTTACTTTTCAGTTAATCATTTGAGAACCTCTGAAACAGTCTTAAAATAAAACAGTAGCTTATTCAGAGTAAATTGCAAAACCAAAAATCTTAAAACAGAACCACCGAAAAAATTTTGGGATAATGAAACCCTTACAGATATTTTTTAATCAAAAACACTTGTGAAAGTCCTTGGGGTAATTTAGGTTTTAAATTCTGATAAAATACAGGCTTACTTGATAAACAATCTTATCTAGATGATAAAATTAATAATACCAGTATTACATGGCAACAGGAATGTATTATTTCAATACAGTCAAAGGTTGGCTTCACATTAAATTTTAAATCTGTGCTTCTAAAACAGAGCTAGAGCTTCTCTACTACCTTACTGGCAAGATACTTTACATTTTAGGAGATATTCACCTTCATAAAAAAATTGTGTAAATGACCATATCTGTCAATATTTACTTTGTAGTTTGGTGTTTCTATGAAGGTCTGATTAAAAACCACAAGAATTCAAGAACAGATTAAGCCTCCGTAAATATGAAACAAGATCATTTTATGATTTATATAAAGCTTAGTGAGTATTAATGGCAACATTTTAAACAGTAGCTTATCTCATCACAGGACAGGTGATCAAAGTAAACATTACCTTTATTACAATTAAACACACATAGCACCTTTTTTAATGTCTGTTGTAGGGCTGAAGTTTGTCAATGCCATCAATCCGTAACCGACACTGCTTACGCTGAATTAGGGATGTGTACACACCGTCGTACTGACTTTGGCAATGCAAACTCTTAGAATGAAAGCATGTGCTAACCTCACTGCTCTGATTGAGCTCTGGCCAGGTCTGGTTTAGGGAAGGCATAGATGGAGACTTGCTTGGAGGTGCTTCTGCTGGAGAGCTGGCGTAACCTACCTCAGCGGTCTGTTCCCCGGCTTCTGAAACGACAGGAACCACTATAAACCAACATCAGCAACTGCATTCAGCTCCATCTCACAAAAAGCTGCTCCATTTCACAGAAAGTACCTCTTGGTTATGACTTTTCCAAGTACTTAGCAGCAGACCAAACACACTCGTTCATATCTAACGTGCTATTTATAATGCACTGCCTTCATTCTGAGCATCTCCCTAAAAAGCAGACTTTGAAGACTGTCACACTTTTGCACCCTTTGCTCTGGGTTTTCAAATGCATGAACACTGAATACATGTCAAAATAAATGTAATTTATACCTACATTATGACCAATTAACTTCACAGTGACATTTATTTCCTCAAATTCAGAACCAATGAGAAATTTAAAGAATAAAACACTCCCTTGTATGAAAGGTTAACACAAGAACAATATATCAACATAAAGAGAAAATAAAGAAGGTAAAACAAAACATAAATTCTCATAAAGGATGATTCTACAAAGAATATTTTATGTTTTAAAACGTCCTACTAAGACACTGTCATTTAAATTCACTGACTTTTAAAAACTGAACAGTCTAGCAGCTGTCACTTTTTCCAGATTTCCAACTTTGAAGCTGGATTTCCCTTTGAAGAAGTCCTTTCTTCAAAGTTACTCAAATTTCTGAAGTTGCACAGTTATTTCTGTTCTAAATTATAAATGGGGTAAATGAAATGAGAACAGCAGGTTAAGTGTTCTGCAGAACTCAGCAAAATCCCACTTAAGAGTGTCTTCTAATTTGTTAGCTCTAATAATACAGACAAAAGCAATGCCACGAGCTTCAAACAGGCAGATGTCCAGACTACAACTGTACAATTTTAGTAAGAGGGACATTTGACAGTGTGACCAATAAGCAGCTTGACAGACTAATGTAAATTTGGAGTCCAAAGAATTAGTAGTCTGAACAAGGCAAAATATTATACAAGGAAGAGCTTAACGGAAGTTAGCCACTTGAAAAGGACTGCTTTAAATGTATTTTTTAATAATCAGATATTTGAAGATGACAGACTGTAAAAATGTAAAAATACAGTATTCCAAAAACTGATTTATATAAAAAAGGCTGGTTTCAGACTCTTAAATAGCTGAATTCTGCAGCATGATCTGATGCTATGAGCCCATAATACTGCTTGCTATCTTTCATTTGGAAGGTGTCTAGACAAGTCCAATGTCAAATTGAGTCATATGCCTCACAAAAAAAAAAAAAAAAAATATCTCCTCCTCTAAAACAAGTCAGTTGGTGAGTAAACACAAATGACACCCCCACTCCCCCCAGTCCATCCAAAAGCTGGAACTGGAAACACTTCAACAGTCAGTGGTGACCAAGTGCAGCTTGGAAAGCCCACAGTAGTCCATGGCCTCCCAAACCCTGATGGGGATTCCAGAGGAATTAATGTCTTATAATGTGGTAACGGGAAGCTGAGACATTACCGATACAAACAAAACCCCAAACCTCTATAAGTGAGCAAAAACCCCACATGACACACACACAAACCAGTAACTCAAAACAAAGACCTTGGAAGCTGTCTGTGAAAAGCAAGGATCGAGCCTCAACCTTCCTAAAATTATGTCAAGTACATACCATCTTGCACTGTTGTCCTTCAAGAAAAAAAATAGTTTAGGTATTATTCAGGACAGAAGCTGCACCTCCTTCAGTTAAAAAATCCAGCCATAAAGGAAGTTTATGACAAGCTGCTGTCCATAAGCAGCGTGCACCAGCAAGCAGGAGGCAAGAGGCAACACTGCAGCCATTGTCCCTAATGGTTGCATGCAAAATTCAAAATAGCACAGTAGAAATGCTTTGAGAACACTTAGTGCACAGCAGTCATAGCGCCAACTGCACAAAAGTTACCTAGGGAGTTAAAAATAAAAATGGCTCTGAATTCCAGCTGTGCTATTGTATATACTGAGCAACCTACTGTGAAATGTAAGGTTAAAAGGTAAACCTGGAAATTGCTTGTGGACAAACTATCCAGCTTTTTTAAAATGTCAAAGAATTTATAAAGGTCTGCACAAACCACAAACATAAGGAGAATGTCAATTGGTTAATGTCATTAAGCTCTAAAACATAAATCATGAAAGATTCTCCATAAAATGTCAACAAGCAGCAAGTTTTAATTATTTTCTGTATTTCCTTAGAATGCTAAGGGGCATTACTAAGAAACAGAACAAGTCAAAACTAAAATTTTAATTCATGAGAAAAGCATCCTGCACTGGAAAAATAGCCTATTGTCTATTAATAGGGAAGATATCAGCAACAACAAACTAATTTATTTTCTTTTTCTTAAAAGGAAAGTTACTGTTACAGCTATCTAAAGATAAATTTAGAGAATAAGGTAGAAAAGGTCTTGAATTTTGAAAAGGGTTCATAGCTTTTTGAAATTCAGATTAGCTTTCTTATTGAAATGTTCAAGTTTATTTACATAGGAACTGGTATTTCAGTCTTTTCAACTGTATATCCAGAAAATCTTCTGTCAAGACAGTTGCTGGGAACTGTTCTACACCACAGCGTATGCACAGAAACAGACAAGCACTTGTAAAACTAGTCATCGTGGATTTTTGTCATGCAGTTTTTTTTCTTCTGGAGATCCTTACCTAGCCACACCTCGCTCTGAAGGGCTGCTGTTTTGCAAATGCTAGTATCGCTGTGAATGCAATCATGAGTTTAATTGGAGCTGCTGTGACCCTTGCTGCTTTAATGAAAAGATTCAACTCAAACGGAAAGTGGTTCGGAAAATGTTTGGGATATACTGTAAAACTGCCACAGTATTCCTGAAAACACCTTAAAAATGCACATTCCTTTCCCTAATTACAATAAAGATATTAACTTTAAAAAAAAATTGACATAGGTCACAAGCCATAGGGCCAGAGCATTATTCTGTCATAAAAATAATCAGCTGTAGATGGGCTTCACACAAGAGTGATACACTCATACTCGCATGCAAGAGACTGCAAGCATCAAGCGTGGAGAGCTGCAGTGTGGAAGATGAAGGGGAAAAGCTCTAACAAAAGGACAGAAATAAACTTATCTCTATTTCGTAAGTTTTAACAATGAGCTTAAAATTAATAGGCCAAAGGAAAATAAAAATTCAAGTAATTCACTTGAAGTTTTTCTATACACTTTCTTGAAGTGTTTCAAAATATTATTTACAGTAAATCTTCAGGAAGCAGGAAAGGATCACTAGTACAATTTTTCCTTGAAAAAAGTTGCATCTCATAAGAAAACACAGTCAAGATATTCTAGTGCCCTAGTTTGCACTCCCCATCTCCGAAAAGACTGCTGGAAGCAAACTCTTCTGGAGCACTGCTGCTAAGGACACACTGCTAAAATGTCAATGCTCAACTTCTCCAGGTTGACCTGCAGTCATCAAGCTGCCCCTGCTTAACTTGACCTGCACACCACCCTGAGCATAGACCTGCTAGGAGCTTCATATTTGGATTAAAACATTAAACATATACCATAGTCGAATTACTAACTGCTCCTGAAGTCCACTTAGAAATTCAGGGGATAGATCATGCACAGTGCTAGAAAGACTATGAGTTTCCACCACTGGTGGCTCAATTGAAAAAAAAAACAAGTTAGATAAAACTGAAGTTTATAAAAGCTGACACTTTTAGTTTCAGTTATGACATCTGTAGACAATCAACTAGACAATTTTTTAAAGTTTAATTTACAGACTCCAGTTACCTTCTAATATTCACCAGAAGGAATCAGATAATTTTCTTCTAGTACTAAAGGAAAGCTATTTTTTTCCTATTTTTAGAAAGCATTTTTCCCCCCCTCCCAGCTTTAAAAAACACTTAGTATTTCACAAAAGTTACACAAGTTTTATATTAACCAAATTGGCTCTAAAACAAAAACACCCTATAAAACCTTCTAGTTTAATATCTAATTTATACTGTAACGTTTACAGACAGTTTTTTCTTAACAATGACAGACAAAACCTCTGAACTGATAAGACAATAAAAGCCTACTTGTAGATATTTGTTTGTACAGACCGTTGGTATAACTGCATTATTTCACTTATTATGATGCTGCTTGGCTAGGACTTTTAAACTTCTCATGGAGCCAAGCTACTCCACAAAATGGTTTAATTATTAAAACATGTTTTAGTTTAAGAACTTGTCAGTAGTTATCAGGTGAAAACCTTGCAGCCTTATTCCCTGACATCCTACAGACACAGGATGAAACTACTCCTTGAACATGTTTACTAAAAAGGAAAATAAAACCTGTACAGCCACTGTAAAACCTGACTTTCCAAAGCAAAGACTGCTCATTAAAAAAGAAATGAAACTTCCCATTTTATATCATGACTTCTGTAGCTGTCATGTTTCTGCAGTTACTGTATCTAGTTTAAAAAAAAAAAATCACACTTCCAAATACAGAAGTAATCAGTACTTCAAAACCCCTTAACAAGACTTAGCCTTCCTAACCCTAAAAAAGTGGTAACTACAAGAACAGCAAAAAGGATGTCAAGTTTTAATCTAAAAATTCCCAGCCTCACTATCTTTAAGGAGAAGTGAGAAGTAGTTAGTTTAGCAGCAGTAGTCCAAACAGGAAGTACTGAGGTACAAAAGTGTGTAATGGGCCTCAAAAGGGCCAGTACTATCTGGGTTTTACCTGAGGCTTTAACCCAGGCTGTGTGCCTTTAGGTCTGCAAATCCATCCACTTTGATAAGAATGGTGTTTTATAACAAATTATTTGTAGAGTTAATCTTACAGATGATTATATTCTCAGCTCTACAAAGATTCATCATTCAACTCATTCAGTGATTTCTCTGAGAGCATCTAAAGGACTGTGCATATAAAGAGTAGAAATCGTAAGTATAAATGCTGCTGTAAGTTTAGTAGTAGAATAAAAAATTCTGCACTGTACTTCAGAACTATGAACCTATCCTGTCTTGTCTTGAATGGGAATATTTGTTAGGTACCTTCAAGACAGGAGGTCATGCTCCATTTTCAGATGCAACTGCAATCAGTAAGCATATTTATTTGAAAGCAATTTTGAAACATCATTGATTGTGAATAAATCCATACAATGATCTTGTTTTGCTTAAGCCACCTTTAAAAGACACAGGCAATGAAAATAGGGAAATTTTGGTACAGAAACATGTCTTACCTGCAGAGTCTTCCAAATCAATCAGTTTAGGCATTAAGCTTTCAGGTAATTTTTCTGGCAAATCATATCCATTCTTCCTAGCAACCACCAGATGAAAAGCAGCACAGAATTCATCCAATGTCAGTGCACCATCTTTATCAAAATCTGAGAGTTCCCTACAAGAAAAGCTTAGTATAAATAAAACCAACTTTCTTAAGGTTCCAAAAGACACTTCTGCTGTGTTACCACCAAAAATCGAAGAATGCAGACTAGAATCAATTTCAACCTATTAACACCTTGCAAGAAGCATGTTATATGCTCTATTCTTCAAAGCATGAGCTCTTATTAAGGCATTTTTGTTTGTTTGTTTTTTATTTTTGAAGGTAAAAATGAGATTTAAAGTCAATTTTATCTCTTTTGTTCTTAAACTCAGTTCCCTGCAGTTACCACAGTACTGTGTAACATCATTTACCTCAGATTTATGGCAAAGTAAAATAAAACATTTATTAGAGCCTAAAAATGATAGCGCAGAGACAACATGATTTATTTTTAGTGAGGAAATACTTGAATTAGAAACTAACATTGTGTGTTAGGATCAAATCTGCCAAGGTAAGCTATGGCAGCATCCAAAAGTGTGGTACGCATTCCAAAATAAAATGAAAGACAGGCTTTGCACTAAGACAAATTTGTCCTGAAGCACTACCAGCATTTAAAAATATTTGCACTTCTGTATATTCTATTTACTCCAAGACACAAAGAAATATAAATAAGTATTTATATGTAAATACATATTTAACAATAAAAGACCTCAAGTACAACTTACTGTGAAGTGTTTGAAATTTCTTTAAAAGCTCTATACACTTTGTAAACAGCGTTTTGCCCAATCCCGTCACTCCATAAACATACGGCCATAAACATATTTAGGACTAACCACTGAAGTAGAAGTGAACTTTTACTTAAATGAACATCTAAAAAGTAGATTAATATATGACTAGCTGTCAAACAGCTGTCATCCTTTAAAGTAGTTATCCCAAATAAAGAAACATGACACTTACCAAATATGCGAAAGCTCAAGAATAGGTAGTTTTGACTTAGTGAAAAATTCTTTAGCTGCAGAGCCTGAAATATTATAATAACAGTACTTAATAGTTAATGCAGTTTAAATTATTAGATCTAAAAACATATGGTAAAGGAAGTAGACTACTTAGCAAAGGTTGGGGGCAGGGGGCAGAACTGACACCAATTACAACAGTTAAATGAAGAAAAGTTCATGTTTCAAGATCTTTCTTGAATTACATTGAAGCAGAGTGGTATCAAAAAAATGCATAATTTTCTTCAAAACAGAATATACACCTACATCAGCACTGTCTTTGTAACACAGATGCTGCACCCATAATTGTATTTTTAGGAAAGAACTTACCTGGTATAAATCCATTTAGATCAGGCTGAATGGTTTTAAACTGATTAACATAATACTGCCTTTGTTCATCAGTTATTTTCCAGGGATCATCGTAACTACTTGATTGCCTACGAATTTCATTTGCTGTTGTAGCTGAGGCTACAGTTCGTACTGTTGTCTGGTCCTGAAATGAAATATTTTTCCTCAGTATTATCTACCTAAAATGCTCCTATGAATTCTAAACTTCCTTCAAAAAAACAGAACATAGTTAAATCTCATAGTAGTTTTAAAAAATACAAGAAACTATCAACGGACTGCATCTACAGGACAACAACATGATGCTTTTGCACACAGATACAAATGGGAGGAATGACTGCCATTATGAAAGCGCAAACAAATATGGAGTATATATAAAAAAAGCTAAGCACAAATATTTTAAAGTCATGACTGGAGACATTTTTCAAAACAGTAACTTTGTTAAAACAATCCAAATCAAGTCAACTTAATGAATGAAGTATCTGTTGCATAAATAGCACCAAATGGACTACAGCCCAGTTCCACAGTAAGCAACTGCAGTGAAAAAAAAATACAAAAAATAATTTGCAACATCAATCCAAATGAGGCAAATTAAATACCAATAAAGTGTCACACCTGGACAGAAGCAGGATGCATGGCTAAAAGAGCACTGGTTGGTGGGGTATCTGCAAAACTGACCCAGTTTTCTTGATGAGGTGGTGGTGAATGGCCAGACCATATGGGATCACTAGCAGTAGATGAGCCTGAAAGCAGAAGAAATAATTCCCTTTCAAAACGCAATTCTGGAAAACTGAAGTCTCTAGACAGGAAGAAGTCGATCCTTGGATATACAAGTCCCTTTGATGCCGAGAGTGCAGAGCTCCTTCTGCACTTGTAAATCTGATCCAATTGAGTTTCTGTTTCAAGTGACCAAGTTACCTTCCCTGCCACTTAACTCATATAAATTTCTATATCTGGACAACTTAAATCTGCACTAAGAAGAAAGAAGTGAGCAACAAACTTATTGTAACATCTGTAAAACTAAAACTGAGGTCTACATATATAATGGTTTCTAAAGAGCTAATTAATATCCCATGTTTTCACTTAACAGTAATGAACTGCAGTTCTGTATGCACAAGCAGTTATTTAAAAGCAGCATATGATATTGGGGTTAAAACAACAAAAAACACAGGGGTAAACCAGACCATCTAGAGCAGTTCTAGACAAATCAGGACTCCATTCCATTTCAAATCTTGAATTCCTGACACCTAAAGAGCAGCTATGACAGTGAATCCTTCATTCTGAGCTACCCTTCTTGTACAACAATACTGGATCTGTTGGCTACACTTGGGGAGTAACGCTGACAATCAACTTTTTTGTGACTTTTCCTAGGCATTCAATGCAATTCTCAAAAAAGCACTAAGACATCAACATAACCTCAATCTTTACACTTAGATCCAATTTCAAGTAACAAATACCTTTTTGTTTTTTTGGACAGCTCTTTAAGTATTGAACATTACTAGTTACTATTTAACATCTGGCATGTGGAAGTTATTTTTGCATTAGCAATTGACTTCTTTCTCCCCTAGGAAAAATTATTGAGAACTGTTCAGAACTGTTTTTTTTCTTTTGCTATGAACAGAAACTTCATTTGTTTACATTTTACTTTACACATTAAGTAAAAAATAAAAAAGCCCAAGATTTCTAGAAGGAAAAAGAACTTCTCCAACAATCTTAGGCAAGGTAAATGCACAAAATGAGAGGTTAAACCATTCCTGAATTTCACCAGTATACTACCAATATTATTTTAAGTTTGCTTTTATTAGGATAAAGAGTTGTAAATGAGAAAAACAGACTAAATATTTCCTTTCTTCTCTAATTTACCTTCCACTTCTAGAAGCACTCCTAATGCTTCTGGATCTGAAGTTTCTAGTAGCTTTATCCAAAAATGCTAAGAATAAAGACAGTTTCACAATTCTTGACAGGGAGAGTGGTTTGCTAGCCTAAGTGTAAAACATTAAAAAAACGTGTGGAAAAGCTCAGAGTTCCTCTTGCCTTTGTCTCAGTGAGACCGATGCAAGCCCTTCCCATCCTTCCTATGGAAATGTGGCACTAAAAATGCACTTTTGATGCAGTGGCTCTCTCTGAACTCTGTCCCTCAGTCATTGCTATTACTGCCACTAAGTCTATCTATATTTACCCTGCCATTATTTCTTTCAATATCCTGTTTTAGTGAGGTCTAAATTTGTATACCTCTTAGCACAGCACCTCTTCCAAAACAGCACTGTGACAGCAACTGAGGCAGTCACTTATGGAAATTAAATTCTAAAGTAACTTTTTAACCATCTATCTGCTTTCCTCACACTTGCTTCATTATAAAGCGCATCTAGAGCACCAACTTTGGAAATAAGACAAGGTCTTGCTCTTCCCTCCTCAAATAATAATGTCTAGGTAAAAGTATCCTGCAATAAGGCAGGCCAATTATTAGTAGTACCAAAATGCTAATTAGGAGGTAAAGCAACAATCAGGACTTAAGCGCACCATGTATTTTAGAAGTGAAGATGCAAGTGAACTGATAACCACAGCAGACACCTTCCAATTTCATGAATCTTTCTTGTTCCCCAATTTGTGACCTGCAGTGAAATCACTTGACATGGCAAAGAAACTACCAGATACTACCAACATAAATGTTCTTGTTTTACCCATCTCCTTTGAGATAAGCAATGTAATTTTTGTGGTCTATTCTGACATGCCACTCAACTGTCATTTGAGTTTGGGGACCAAGGCATTCTTTCCAAGCTTGCAATAGCAGCAACTTCAAGTTGCTAAAGGTAGAGCATAAAGTGAGCTGAAAAGGAAAGAGCAGGCAAATATTCTCTTTCCTGTAACTACAGGAATAGGAGATTCTCTTCTTAGATATAATTCTGCTTCCTTATAGTAAAGGAGTTGTCTTCTACTTTATCATCCTATGTCCAGATCCTATACTGATCTAGAAATGCTGTAGACTGATCAGAAATGCAAATCAGAACTATGTTATCTTTAAACTATGACTTCATATTAATAAGCTAATCAAATAGAAGACTTGAGACTCAAATTTTAATAAAATTAACTGACATTTAAAGATTAGACATAAGTAAACTTCCATTTCATACAAATGATCAGTGATTGTTGGTAAAGTTTTCATTCCTTGTATTAAAAATAAAATACTCAAGCTCCTTTAGTGCCCTCTTTACAGAAAGGTCCAACATAGCACAGTAACAAACTCTGGCTGCTTATCTTAGATTCTGTACCAAACATCATTTAGTTTTACTCACAATGGTATTATGAAAATAGACTATGTGAGAAAGTTTTTTTTTTTTAAA
>JAVCKT010023417.1:0-11207 GCA_032273925.1 Rhynchotus rufescens
AACCATTGGCAAGTTCTGAAGCATCTACCAAGGATCTCTCAGGGCTCTACTCACCTTCCGGAGCATCAGGGAGGTTCAGGTCCACCCAGCTCATTTCGGAGCTGGTCTGACTGGCCATGCTGGAGCTGCGGCTGCCGATGCCCGAGCGGCTGCCGATGACGAGGGGCAGCTCGAGGATGATCTTCTTGGAGCCTGGCACGCTGACGTAGATCTGTGAGACAAAGCAGAGCTGTTGGCGACAACGGAAACTAGGAGCTGGCGAAGCTCACACGCTAACCACAAGAGGAACAAGGGCAGCCACCAAAGCCACTCACCTGCAGGAAATACTCCACGCGCAGGATGTTGCAGCCCAAGATAGACGGCTTGAGCTTCTTGACACGGATGGTCTTGCCCCGCCAGGACTCGGACATGCCCGAGATGATGTGGTTGCCTCGGACGCAGGAGAGTTTCTGGGTGAACACCTTGGTCTGCCCGTTGGCCAGGTATGTGTGCTTGGCGATGATGGCCGCCTTGGGCACCACGATGCGCGAGCAAGTGTTCTCGAAGTCGGCATTGATGCAGATCTCGTCACCTGCGGAAGGAACAGCGTTTTCCATCAGGAACACCAGGGCTTTCCCTGCACTATGCTCGTTGGCTTAGCCCATCTTCTGCTTAAACGCGCTTTGCTCAGCTCTTGTTCAACCCCCTTTGTCCCTTCTCTAAAAGGTGGGGACAGGCTCTTACCTTCACAAAAGCCTTTTCTGTCGATCTGAGCACTGACTGAGACGTGGCCATCGGGAATGAACATACAGGACACCTTCTTCTCCTTCTTGGCAGCAACTGGAGACTGAAAAGAAACAAGATCGTTATCCAGATGAAACCTGCCTGCTGCTCCCAACCAGTTCCTCCTTTCCGGCTCCGGCTGGACTTCGCCTTCCTCTCTTTTATGATTCAAGCTTCCTCAAATTCACGCTGCCCCTCCCCATGAGAGCTAAGTGCCTTTGTTAGCTGAGTGCAGAATCAGCACCTCGCTCCTACCTGGCTACACGGAGCCTTCTGGAGGGTTCTTAAGAACAATTTAATCTGCACTGAGCAGTAAAGCCTCTTAAGGGGACTCTCACCCCTAAAGGTCAGCCTGACCCCACCTGAGGAACCTGTATCCCCCTTAATGCTGACACTCAAACCTCTCCGAGGCAGCAGGGCCACCTGGCACTTACTAGTAGTTCTGGCGTGTTCACATCAACAGGATCCATAACCTCGAAGCGCTGCTTGGTCTCCTGCGTGGGAAAGGACGGGCGTTCCAGGAAGGCCTTCACCCAGTAGTCCACACAGCCGTACTTCCCCTTGAAGGTGGTGCCCAGGGGCCTAGGAAGACAGGCACTCATTAGGCACTTCTGGGGTAATAAGACAGTTTTTCACAGGAATTTGAAATAGGCTTTTATTAGACAACTTTTGTCTAATACCTACCCTTGGGGAAGCTCGAATCCAAATTTGTATTCATATTTGTTTCCAGGTCTCAGGATTACAGAGCCATCTCCATCTGAGGAAAAAAAAAAGAAAAAAAAAGGATATATATATATATATATATATGAGTCTTGCAATATTTCTCTAAGCATTATCCACCGTTCCGCTCGCACAGGTTATGGTGAAGTGATGCAGGTGTTAAGAGCTCTACTAGTTGTTTGGCAAGAGCCTCCCACACCTGTGCCTAAAGGACAGTCTGAGAACCTGGTGTCCTCTCAAGGCAAGGAAATTCTGCTCATCTGCACTTTCACTTCTGCTTTCAACATCCTCATTTGGAACTTGGGACACGCAGTCCCTATCTGCGTGTGTTCCAAATCTGCTACCACACCCTGCTTCCACTTTCTGGAAGTGCTCACTTCTCTCCCAAACTACCTGTTTACAGCTGGGATTTCACGTCACCGCGCTTATCTCCCAAGACACTCTGCCCAGCGCCTATCTGCCTTGCCCAGCACAACAGGAAGGGCGATAAGGGCAGGGAAGGGATGGGGAATCTCCTGCTTGTGGATGCCGACCTGCCGCTCTCGGACCCGCTGGGCCTTGCAGCCAGGGCCGGCCCTGTTCCCTGCAGGCACCCGGCTCTGCCGCCTGCTCGCTGGTGCATCAGCACCCAGCACCTTCCGCAGGCACCTCATTTTGCTCTTGTCTCCTGCTCCAGTGAGGTCCCAAGTTCTCCAGCTCTGCCCCACAGCCCCGGCCTCCGCTTTCCCCCTTTCCAAGGGTTCAACCAGTTCACTCAGCCCATGTCCAAGCCCGTTTCCCTCCCGCCGGCCAAGCACAAACGCCCTCCCCAGCCGTAGCGCCGTCCCCACGCGGACACAACCAGGAGACCCAGCCACTTCCAAGCCCTTTCCCGCCCGTTCCCCCCTTTCCCAGCGCCACATGCTCACCCGTGGGCTGCTCCTCCAGGGCCAGGACGTCCTCGAAGCGCAGGTACTCCATCTCCTGCTTGCACTGCTGCGGGCCCTTGGCCCAGTTGACTCTGGCCATGCCGCAGGCCAGCACCTTGACGGCGCTGACGCGCGTCACCTCGGCCACCTCCACCACCACATGCCCTGCCACCTTCTCCCCGCTGCAATAAACCTTCTCGGGCTCGCTGAGGGCCACGAGGAAGGTCTTGACTTTCTTGAACATCACCATGGCTGAGGTGAAGCTTGGGAGAGGCTCCTCAGGAGGCAGGAGGGAGCTGCGCTGGGCAGTTATGGTGCTTTTTTTTCCCTCAACGGCAACAATTGAGGGAAAAAAATAGCTCAGAAAGGTCGATTTTCAGTCAGAAGTTGGACCAAAGCTCGACTCTCTCCTCGCTACGAGCTGCGCTGCCGCAGGGATGCGCTGCCTGCCCGCGCCGCAGCCGCCCGCCTCGCTGCCGCCCTGAGCGCTGTGCGCGCCCGCCGCCGCCGCCGCCTTTTATAGCCTCCGCCTCCCGCCCCCGCCCCCCCCGCCCGCACTTGTTGATGCCAAGCGCTGCACGCCGGCGGCGCGTGGCCAAGCGTGCTGCTCGCGTGATCAGCGCTCCCATTGGCCGCCGCTGCCTTGTTTACACCCCCGCCAGCCAATCGGCGCGCAGTGTGCGGAGCGTGGACAGCGTGTGAAGGAGAAGGGAGCGAGTGCACCTCGGCGGGCGGGGGTGGGAGGCTGAGTGACGGCGCGGGGGGCCAAGGGCGGGGGAAGAGGGCGGGCGGCGGGAGCCAATGGGAAGCGGGGGACAGGATGTCGTGTTCCCGGCGGGGTGGGGGCGCGGGGCTTGAACCCCCTCGGGGCCCGGGGTAGCGCCCGGTTCGGTTCGGGCCGGTTCGGTTCGGGCCCGAATGCTGGGGGGCCTGGGGCCGCCCCCAGGGCCCTGCGGGTCCCCCCCCCCCCTCGGGGGGCGCCCCGCGGGCCCGTGCGAGGAGCTGCCGTCCCGAGCGAGGGCCGCGGCGCTCGGCGGCCCCGCATCGCGGCCCGGCTCCCGCGGAGAGAAAGCGCCGTGCGCGGGGCCTTGCGCCGTCCCCGCCGCCCGCGGAGAGCTGGAGTGCTCAGGCAGCGGCGGGAGGGGAGACTCGGCAGGTCAGAGCTGCTCCCGGTGCCTTTCCCTCCTGCGGGATCTCGGCAGCATCCGTGGGCAGCGCGTCGGCTCTGGGCCCGCGCCCACCGGACGCAAAGCGCCGGGAGCGGAGCGGGGATTGCGGCAGCTGGAGCAGAGCTCTTTCCAAATAGGGTTTCTTTTTTCTTCCTGCTTATGCAGCCCCGGCAGCTCTGTAGTCTGGAGCTGATGGATTTGACGCTAATGGCACCTTTATAATTGAGGCGGCAGTTTTGGGATGCAGAGGGAGGTGTGAGTCGGTATGAGAGCAGGGGATGGGGACGGGAGCAGGGGATGGGGACGGGAGCAGGGGATGGGGACGGGGACGCTGCTCCTCAGGTGTCTCTCGGGCCCGTCTCGCTCAGCGCGCGGCCCTGAGCCCCCGCAGCGGCTGCCGGGCGGCCCTTAGGGCTCGCGCTGTAACGTGGCGCCCGTCACACGGATCAGAGCTGGCGGCGGCTCCTTGCCGTGCAGCCAGCTGCAGCCACGAGCTTTGATGCTCAGCCGGAGGCCGGCGTTCAAAGCCAAGCCGGGCACGGCCGAGGAGCTGCGACCGCGCGGGGACCCTGCGTGGCCCTTCCCGTCCCTCCGTGCCCTGCTCGGACACCCCGCTGTTCAACGGCACCTTCTGCTGACGGCTCTCGGGTCACACACGTCCTGTGTGTGACGCTCCCCGCTGTGTGCTGGCTAGCGCAGCCTCGTGCCACCTCTCAGGACTCGTAAAACCCACTCCCAACACCTCTGTGCGTGTCATAAAAGAGCCGGGAAGGGGTCACCCAGGTCGCTCCCCTTTCCCAAGGCGTTTCGCAGAACTTTGCCACCGTTTGGCGAGTTGCACAAGTACAAAGAGCCGTCGTCGCCTGCCGGTTTGGCGCTCACATGACTCAGAGGAAGCTGGGCTGTAAACAAACACGCTGCGATGAGCGGTTACCATGTTCCCACTCACTTTTGGTGAAACGGTCAGATAATTCCCTCTGCAAAATGGCCGCTGGGCACGGCGGCTTCGGGGGGGGGGGGGCTGCCTCCTGCCCCCAGGCGCCCTCATCCCTCCTTCCCAGCTGGGATATTTGCCGGCTTTTCCCAGCTCGAGCACCGGAGCCGTTTGTCGCCTGGCCTGGCTCAGGGGGTGCCAATTGGTGGCGCTCAGGCGGGTTCAGTTCTGCTTTAGTCGCTTGCAGCCCCCCTGGGTGCGGAGCCGCTCCCAGGACGCAGGTTCCTCCTGCTCCATGAGGACGGGGTTTCTTCAGCCCCGAACATGGCATGGGACTGCTGTCCCCCTCGGCACTGCAGCTGGGGCGAGACCGTGGGAACGTCGTCCCCGGCGCTGCCCCTCTCTTGAGGCACCGGCCCTTTGCTGTGCGGCTGCTCCCTGCTCCCTGCTTGTGCCAGGGCTGCCCGGAGCCAGGGACCGAGCATGAGGAGGAGGGAGGTTGTGGTTGTGGCAGGTGAAAGGTTTATTTGGGAGCCCCCACGTTTGCCCCGTGTCCTTGGGGCTTTGCAGCCAGCCTCTGGGCTCTCCCTTTCCTAATCCTTCCATGAATTCCTGGCCCTGCTGATCCCTCTGGGCAGCTCGGGTGCAGGAGAGCCACCCCGCAGTGTAACGCTATAGGGGCCAAGCAGCCGCTGCCCTTGCGTGAGCAGAGCTCTCCCCCTTCGGAGCTGCCTTCTTTTTGAGTGAAACTCGGGCAGTTTTGGGGCTGGGGGGCTGCAGACTTTGTGAGCCCCGTTCCCAGGCGCCGGGGGGCTGAGGATGCGGCTGTCGTGCGGGCAGCGGGAGGCTCTGCCCTGTGCGGAGCGTCCCGGCAGCGGGAAGCGGAGCAGGGCAGGAGGCCGGGAAGCCGCTCGAGGAGCACCGAGTGGCGCCCGTGCCGGGTTCCCAGGCTCGCCAGGAGCGCCGGTGCTTTGGCGGAAACGTCCCCTGTCCCCCGGGAGCGGGAGAGCTCGTGCACTGTCACTTGCACTCGCTCCGGGCTCGCGGGGAGCCGGGACGGGCGCTCTCGCTGGAGCTGGCGGCCGTGGCGGCGCCGGGAGCCTCGCGGGGCCGGGCCGAGGCGGTGCCGGCGGGAAGCCGGTGCCAGCGGGAACGGCGCTGCCAGTGCAGCCTGCTGGCAGGCGGCCACCGCGGGTCCGAGCGGGACGTTTACGGGCAAGGAGGCAGCTCTGGGCGGCTCCGGGCGAGGGCTGCCGTGGAGCCTCCCGGGCCGCAGGTGCCGGCGCTTCTGGAGAAGCTGGGAAGCCGGCGGGGACGCGGAGCCGCGTGGGCTGGGGCTGAGGTCAGGGCTGGGCTGTGCACGGCAGCGCTCGGCACACGCTCCGTCCCGCACGCTGGCCTCAGTGCGTGCAGCACCCTGTTCTGGTTGCCTTAGGTGCCGCCAGGCTCTCCGCACACTGCCCACCGTCCGCCTCCGTCCCCACGGGCCCCATCCGCTGCCCCAGCAGGGCCCATGTGCCTCGAGGGCTGCCCCTTTGCAGACGTCGTCGCCCCGCTCTCCTCCCGGTGCCGTTCACGGCGGGCAGAGAACCGCAGCCGCCCGCATGTGGCCTCACGAGCTCGGCCGGCAGTGACGGAGCCCGCGGCAGGGACCAGGGAGCGCGGGAGCCGCTGTGCCCTGCGGGAGCGCGGGAGCCTGCTGTGTCCTGTGGGAGCGCAGCCCACTGTGCCCTGCGGGAGTGCAGCCCGCTGCCCACAGCCTCCAGCTGCCGCCGCTGGCACCGCGCGAGGCCGAGTGGCACAGCAGGCTCCTTGGCGAGCACAGGAGCAGGAATTGCCTCGGCTGCGTGCGGATCTCCCCCATGCGGGTGACACCGACTGGGGACCGGCTGGCGTCGCAGCACTGCTCCTGGAGGCCCGTGCCCCCTAGGGGAGGCGAGCACCCATGGGGGTGTTCAGGCCTGCTCAGGCCCCCTCCAGGCCTTCCGAGACCCTTCCCATTTTACTGCTGTCCCTGAAACCAAGCACGTGTTGGGCTGTGCCAAGAGCCTCACACCAGCTTAACCATAAACCCTTCACTGGGACTGTTGAGGCCAGTTTCCCATTCCTTGGTGATGCTGGCACAGCTCCTGGCTCATCCCTCTCCCGTTCCCCATGGCTTCACCTTCCCAGAGCAGGTATCTTAGCGGATGCATTTCCATCACACTGGCGAACTGAGCTGGCTTCCCGGTGCACATCCTGGCTGTACGGGTGGCACGGAGGTGGCTGGAGCACTTGGAGAAAGGGAGAGCGTCCGTGTGCCAGAGGCGGCCGAGGGACCGAGAGGGCTGCGGTTCCAGAGAGTCCCTACGAGCGAGATCTACCTGGGCTCCTGCTGCTGGCCGAGGGTTCGGGAATGGCTGGCCCTCCACCTGGGAGAGGGGGCAAAGGCACCGGCGCTGTGGACATGGGAGCTGCACCCCGCTCCCTCACAGGCTGGGAATGGGATTTTCCTCTCAAGCCAGAACTGAACGTGAAGTGCTGCTTTGGAGTTTCTGTTCAACTTGGTCTGCGCCTGAATTAAAAACGTTGCTTTCTGGTTGTAATTAAACTAAAACTTACCATAGAGCATGAGACGTCATCTGTGCAAGTCCTGCAGCAATCCAGCCCTTCTGCTAGTTACCCAAGTGACCTGGAAACTAATGAAAATTGTCAGTCCCAACCTGCTGCCTCGGGCGGAGCTGCAGGTGTCGAGGGCAGAGCCCCGCTCGCTGCCTCCCGTGTAAATCCCCCAGTGTGAACACGGTGTCCTTGACATTGTACAGCTAGAGATGCAGTTCCCGCGCCGCTTCCCCTGCCGGCTGTGGCCGCGGTGCCGCGGGACGTTGCAGCAGCTGCGAATGGGCCGCGTTGTGGCCGGGCGCACGGGGAGCCCGCAGAGGCAGTGGGCGCTGTGCCCTCCGTGTGGGCACTGGGGCAGGGGGTCCTTGCTGGCGTGCCCGCGGTAACTCCTTCCGCCTTTCCTTGCAGACTGCTCTCAGTGCTTTTTTCCAAGAGACGAACATCCCGTACAGCCACCACCATCAGATGGTAAGTGCCCCCGTGCCCTTGGGAGCGGCTGGCGGGCGTCTAGAGCAGCCCCAGAGAGAGGCTGGGGAGGCCCGGAGCACAGAGAGAGGCTGGGGAGGTCTCAAACACAGGAGGCCTGAGCGTGCGGGCTCCGTCCCCGCAGGGACACGTCCCCGCGCGCCCTGTGCGTGTCTCAGTGGAAGCGCACGGGCACCGCTCGCCTGGCTCTGCCCCTTTAACTCTCGTGCCTGGGCAGCCCGTAATCCGCCCGGGCAGATGTGTCCTGGGGATTTGCTGCCGGCCGTGGCCTCGCTTGACTCCTGGCGGCAGTTGGGGATTTGCAGCCCGTGGGGAGCGTGCAGAGCAAGCGCCACACGCACCTGGGCAGCTGCAGCTGCGATGGACGCGAGGCCGAGCCCACGGCTTGCGCTGCCCTCGGGGCTGCTGAGGGACAGTGCCCACGAGGCCGGCGGGCAGAGGGGGTCTGCAACGCGGTCAGGCGAGCAGCAGCCTTGGCGGGAGCCGGCTGCACCCCGACAAGCTCTCTGCAGAGGATTAGCGCTTCTGTGATTAGGCTTCCGAGCTGTAAATAGCTGCTCCTCGTGGGGAGCAGCATCCTCGGGGCTGGGGAAGGGACGGAGCCCCACACAGCGTCACCTGACATGACGCCGGTCCCCCCGTGCCCGCTCACGCCGCCTCTCGCCCCGCAGATGTGCACTCCCGCCAACACGCCGGCCACGCCGCCCAACTTCCCCGACGCCCTCACCATGTTCTCCCGCCTCAAGGCCTCCGAGAGCTTCCACAGCAGCAGCCCCGTGGCCTCGATGGCGACGTCGCCGCCGCCGCCCCTGCGCGGAGCCCGCTGGCCCCACCGCGTCCGCACGTCTGCGCACATTCATCCCACAGACCATATTTTAATCTCGCAGCCGTCAGGCAAACCGCCAGCTTTTAGCGCCAGCTTCTGCCCCCGGTGCTGACGTTTCACCGGGTGTCTGGGGCAGCTCCGCAGCCCACGAGTTATTCCCATTTTAAGAGAACGCCTTCTCAAGCTGTGCCACGGTTTCCAGTGGTTTGTAATAGTTTCGTTCTGCCAGTGATCTTCTCTGGGGCATCCTCATTCTGAAAAGATACTTTGAAGATATATATTTGTATTGTAAAAATAAAATAGTAAAAACAGTGGCGAATCTAGCATTTTTTAAAATGTAATGTATATCTATGTATTCTTCCATGTATCAGGAAAGCCTTGCTTGCATTTGCATAGTCTAGTCCACAGCCACAAAGACATAAGATACTATTTTCTTTGCTTCTCATATGCACAACAAATTAATAATTCACATGCAATGAATCAAAACCCCAAGGATCTTTATAAAGAAGTTGGAGATGTGAAACAATATCTCTGAAGAAGTAGGTCACGGGAGCTGAATGTTTTCAATTGATTTTTCCAGTCATTTAAGAATCAGTTGGTTGTGTAATACAGACCTCATTATATTCTTTATAGAGATTTATAAAGCATGAATGAGCTCTATTTGGAACAAACCTTTTTATTCACATTTTAAGATCTGTTTTCTCAGATAGAAAAAGATGTTACACACCAATAACTTGGAATTCTTTAAGAAACATACAAGAATGCACCAGTTCCTCCCTGAGAAAGAATATATGAGGGGCAAGAAGAACAGGACTTATGCTGTGTGTTCATTTACAAGTGGTTTTTGATCGGGTAGGTCTGGCTGAAGACAGAAAGCCCAGGGGCTTTTCCCTGACAGGATCATCTGAACTGGGAATGGGGACATGCCTGTCAGCAGGCTGATCTGAATCACGGCCCCCTCACATGTACTGATGAACACTGCATGGGAAAAAATACACAAATCAACCCGCATCCCAAAGGAACTAGAAGCCTTGTGCTAAGGACCTCACCCCTTCCTTGGTGCAGAACATCTGGCACTTCTTTTCAGAGTCTGACAGTAGCTAACACCAGGCTGTCCCTAGATGATGTTTATCAAGACTGTGGTCACAACCCCCTATCTGCAATCGCATCAGTGTCTGCTGCCATAGTCACAATATTTAGACCATTGATATATGAAACTGATGCCTGGGCCGTGGAAAGAAACTATTTGTGAGGAATCTTGTCAGTATCATCAGCTGTCACCTTAACATGTTAGCCAGGAAGAGGAAAGAGTAGTTTAGCTCTCTTCCCTGCTTTGTGCTTTAAAACATGACTCTGTGGCCTTATTTTTGTCTTTGTTCTTGGACTTCCCATCCATTGAGGAAACACTGCACCCCAGGAGAAGAAAGGAAGGGGAGGTTGTGCGGACCATCTGGACCATCACATATATTTTTGTCATTGTAGCACCACTGCTCAGCAGAGATCACTTCAGAAAAGAAAGCAGTCCTGACCAGCAGGAATGGCACAGCCACGTTTGCAGTGCCCAAAGACAAAGTCCAGCCCTATGGGTGACATAAGCACAGACATGTGCCCAAAGCAGCACAGCCAGGCTCATAGTTGGGTCATGGAGGAGGAGATCGGGGCCCTCCCAGGCCTCTGTGTTCCTGCCCATCACCTTGAGCCTCTCCTGCCCATGCCCAAGTCCTCATCTCAGCCCAGTCCAGGGCCATCAGAGGACAGCAAAAAAATAAAGACAGAATCCTGAAGGTCAATTAACATTTTTTATTGATATTTTTTGCTATTAACTGCAGTAGAAAATAAAGAACAAATAAAATGTGATCTGAGAAATTCTTTCGTGCTTTGTTTCATATTTGCAAAATGATAAGTTCAGTGTGGTGTGGCATATATAATGCAAAAAAATACAAAAAAAAAAAAAAATCAACCAACCAACCAACCAAAAAAGCCTCAAAACCACTCCAAATGCTGACCTGGAAAGCCGAAGAAATCTCATGGACCGTTACTCAAAGAGAAAAAGATAATCACAAAATATCAATGCTAAACTATCATAACAGGCAATGTACAAAGCTTACTTCAATGAAGATCATATTCATGTCCTTGATATGTTACTTTATTAGTGTCCATCAACAGTAACAAAATATTATCATGTGTCATACCTGGTTGCACATATGGTGCACATATAAACAAAACCACAGTGCATATGGATGTGAGCAATTCATTATTGTTAATGATGATAAATATATAAACTTTTGTTTCTACAGATTTGAACTATTCATATATAATCAATCATGGTATATTAACTTCAGTGTGACTGTTGAGAGTCCAACACTCCTGCCCTGTATGTCCTAAAAAGGAACTAACTGCAAATTCAATACAATTTGTTAAATGGTGACATACAATATCTCATAGAGTTGGAGCTGGTATCTAGAAAAGAGAAAGTTCATTAATATCTCCTCTTTGTTTTTCATATTTAAGCCCACACTAGAAAAGCCAGGAGTAACTCTAATGAATTTTTGTTTCTACATGCTTCTACGAACTTTCTATTGTCAATAAAAGATTAAGATGATTTTAAGAGCAATAAGCTTGCTGGTATATAAGAAGTTTCATAATAACATTGTGAATACATTATGGCAATCATTCCCCTCTACTTAGCCCTGGTGAGGCCACATCTGGAGACTGTGTCCAGTGCTGGGCTCCCCAGGACAAGAGGGATGTGGAGCTGCTGGAGAGAGTCCAGCGCAGGGCTACCAGGATGATCAGGGGCC
>JAVCKT010023418.1:0-13550 GCA_032273925.1 Rhynchotus rufescens
CCTTCCTTCCTTCCTTCCTTCCTTCCTTCCTTCCTTCCTTCCTTCCTTCCTTCCTTCCTTCCTTCCTTCCTTTTCCCAAGCCTTTTCTCAATTTATTATTATTACCATCTTCCAGGAGAGATAATGTGTTCCTTTGTAATGTTGTTCTAAGGGTTTTACAGTTTCAGTGATCAGTGTTGTTATTTCGTTTATTGTTATTAGTCAGTACATCTTTATTTGTGTACTGCTGGATGGCACATCACAAACGGGAGATCTGTGTGTCCTAATCTCCCGGGTTTTGGAAAGCACATGAGCCGAATTAGTTGTGAAGCACATAATGGGTCACTGCTGGCACGTCTTGACAATGGCTGATAGCAGTTAAAGGATTTAGCGATGCACAGCGAGCCCTCCACAGCTGCACTGGAAGGGACTGTCGTTTCCGCTGCTCTGGCTGTTGTCATGGTAACAAAGCTGGATTCCTAATCAGGAAGCACAGTCTGCTGTCCGCTTTGCCTCATGTTCAGCCCTTGCCCCGTTCCTGGCTTGGGTCAGTGCTGACAGATACTCATCCGGGTTGGAGGGGAGCCATGAGGAGGTAACTGTCAGCATCATGGTGGGAGAGGGGTCCCAGCTGGGCCAGGGAATAGGGTTAAGATGTTCCATACATCTCTCCTGACCAAAGGGAGCTCCAGGACCTTTCCTTGTCACTAAGGGCAAGTCCAACAGCAGCCATGGCTTGGAAAGGCCCACAGATCAGCTACTGGAGGAAAAGGAGTGAGTCTTGTTAAAAGCAGGATCCTAATGGGAACTGGGACGATATACTGGCTGTGTAGGCTGTCTTACAGGTAGAAGTGCTATATTTGTAAGGTTAGCAGCTGTTGCCTTCTTCCGCCTAGACCGTGAGAAGTCAGAGGGCCAATTGAGGGAGTTAGCAGTTAGGAAGCTAGGATACATCCACAGTGCTTTATGGGATACTGTGAAGATCCTTACGTAGCATTCGGCAAGCTAGAAGCTAGATCTAGGTGTAGTACAACCATGTAACCACAAAATTAGCTCGAAGAGAGCCCTGCACTGCACTAAAGCCGCTCTTTGGCTTCAGAGATTTAAGACAATACTTTTGCAAGGCATTACTGTGCCTTGTAGCCTTACTAGGTTGTCTAGACTTAGCTCTGGCACCGTTGACATGAGGCTGTGGCATTGTGCAATGTAGGTAGGTCTTCAAGGGGTCTCGAACGTGAGCAGGCTGTTGTTGGGAAGAACTGACTGAGCAAAAAGATCACATCTTGTGTACTCTGTGCTGAGTATGTCTGCTACAACGAAAAATCTGCTGAAAGAAAATCTTTCCAGGAAAATCTTTCTAGGTGGTATTACCTAGCCCATTCAACACCTGGAGAGGAGCATTTCAAGAAAAACCTAGATGTAGTAAAAAAACACTTGGCACGTCAACAGGTAGTAATCTCCTTTCTGAGCCTATAAAACTATAAGCTTCTGTTAAACTTGGAGGAGATGGTGTGGTGTGAATAGTGGAAAAGAAAGTATTGCACACTTATGGCCAGTAAAGATATCCTACCAAGACTCACCAGGGATGAGACAAGTCCGTGTTTACTGCCCACTTCCCAGTATAAGTGACTATGACTGTGCTAATTAAATTTCTCCTAGTGCTTCCATTGGAAATGTTGTTCATCTTCACTTTATATTGTCAGCTGTTAGGCAGCATTGCTGTACATTGTTAAAATGTTGCTTTCATTTTGCCTAGAGGATTGAGGGCTGTTTCAGTTAGAAGTCTAAGACAAAGAATTGACATTGCATAAGGAAGTAAAATGGTCTGTTTAGAGGAACCCTGAGAATGGTTGGGTCCAAGACCAGGAGGACTTCTATGATAAATGTCTCCTGAAACAGACAACTTTATGGAGTGAAATGAAAATCTTTGCAGGACCCAACAGTGTGCTTTCAGCATAGCAGGGAATCAGGGAGCTATGTAAGGGGCTGTACAGCACTCCATGCAGCAGACAACTGAAGTGAAGTTGGATACTGAAGTGGTACTCATGACTCTGTTAAAATAGTTTCCTGTGATAAAGGCTATTTATCACAACTATTTGTGAACCTATGATGTTTTAACATTTTAAAATACACAAATATGTAAAAATATTGCATGTGTTTCCTTCCCTAGATATCCTAGAAATGCATAATAAAGAGAGATTCCATGGGAAACATGAAGGCCAGTGAGGCATATCTGTGAAGGCCATGTTTTCCCAGTGATGAACAGAGAGATTGTGTTCATAGCCTACTGCTGAAAGCATGGGGAGCCTGACCATACTCTTGGCTGCACTTAAAAGGGGGGTGACTTTGAAGTTAATGGGATCAGTCTGATGAGTGAGAGGAGAAAGACACCTATTAACAGCTCTTAGAAATTACTGCGTTACATTATGAGCAGCTGGACATCAAATGAGCTGTGGAGTACGGGGCTGAAATCTCCCACTCAATGTGGTTCATTCACCAAGCCTTCTTGCTGTGCAAGCATTGCTTGGAGACCACTGATGCCAGGATGGTGCATAATACATAGTTCTTAAACTGTTTCTTCTCCTCTTTCTTTGTTTCTTCACTAAGCAGAGAAGGATCTCCTCTGAGAGGAAAGGTGCACAGGCATCTATGCAGTGCAAGTGGAGGGATGCATAGTGCAAGGAGATATATATATTCTACATCCATTGAGTTAATGAAAGGGTTGAATTCCTTGTGCTAGGCACTCAGCTTGAAGGGAAGGGTTTTCAGCTGGTTACCTCTCAGGTGGCACATATTCGTTATTTTTCTCCCAAAAAGGAGAAAAGGCACTTCTTCATTCCACGAAATCTTCCTTCCATCTATCTGTAGCTAGATAAACACAGCAATGACTGTCTCTGTTTCCCAGATTACTTAGCTGAACCCTGAAGTAAGCCTTTCTCGTGGCTATTCCCTTCCCATTAATATTGCCTTTTCTGACTTGTCTATGGAAGTACTTTTTTTGTTTTCTTGACACCGAGATTCTCTTGATGTATGATAATTAGATGACTGCTTGCCTCCATGAAAGAGGAGGGCTTTACTTTGTCAGGGAGAAGAAAGCATAGTAAATGCATGTCTCCATTCCCTTCCCACTCTACTTTGAAGGTATGCAAGTTCCTTTCCCCTGATATTTGTCCAGGGCTCTGTAGTGAAGCAGCCAGTGTAATCCTTGGCTTCTTTCTGAGAGTACTAACCAGAGGCATAATTAGCTCTGAATGTATGTGCAGTGATGTAGACACTAATCTCAAGCAGGACTGGACTGCACCATCACCGCATTTCACAGAAATCATTTTCAGATGGTAGTCCATTTCAGGCACTGCCAGCTTAGTTTGGAGTGGAACCAGCAAGCTGGAGACAAGGGAATTTGCCTATATTGCACCATCCTGCATGCTGAGATGCCTATATGCATGCGCCTATGTACATATATATGCACACACTAACGAACCTGTGGCCAGTTATGTATGTTAAGAGACGAAATAATGGGACAGAGTGAGACAAAGAGGAAGGAAAAGACAAAGGATCACGACCAACAGCTTTCCTCTTGCACGCGGTGCAGTGCTGGACAGTACCTTTCCTTTCACCTTTCATATCCTTATTTGTTCCTCTTTTGTCAAGGGCCCTGACTGGGCAACATTTTGACTGAATAGCTCGTTTCTCCCCAGCTTGCTATAGCTCCTGCTGATGCTTCCATCTACTTCCCACTCCCCCACTGTGCCAGAGTGTGTGGTTAAGAAAGAGGACAGACAACGGGCAATGCAGAAAAACAAGATGCCCCAGCTTTCTCTGAGTCAGTCAAAGAGCTATTTCTATGCCTAACACATCTCACCTTGGCTTTTATTCTCACAAATGCTTTCATTTCCATTATTGCTAACGGTCAGCAGAAGCAAATTCTCTTGCTGCTCCCTCATCCCTTTCATCACTGTGCCGTTCCTGGACATATATCTGAGTGCCACATGTGCATATGTGATCTTAAAAAAGATACTGCAGCCAGGCTCAGATGCAGATTTTGTTTAAACAATTACAAAACTTAGTATGGATAGAAAACTTTGAATTCAAATATAAGAATAATAGCCTAATTATTATGCTGCTGCTGTTAATTTGTGTCAAGGCTGTATATATAGATGACGTAAAATGTTTGGATGCAATCCTGTGTAACATGCTCTAAGTGACCATTCATGTGTAAGGAGGTTGTACTAGATGATCGACTAGATCATCTCCAAAAGTCCTTTCCAATCTTAATGATTCTGTGATTCTATGACATCTCCCATTAATATGACGGAGAGTCTAGGAAAAAAAACAAAAAACAGAAATGAAGCAAAACAATGAGTTCAATTATATCATGCTCTGGCACAGGGTTAAACTGACTGGAAATGGGCCTGACGACTTTGCTTGCCCGAGTGAAGAGATGTACAGAACTGAAACTGATAGTACCCTTATTGAGAGTCAGATTGATTCCTCCTCCAAATACTCTTCAGTAAACTATATGTTCCATAATTGTTCATGTGCTTAGGTTATGGCTAGGTTATGGTTATAGTGATCCTTCTAGTAACAATCATTGTAAAAATTCTGAAGAAGCAGCATTTCTGGAACTGTAAGGAGAGTGGCAGCTCTAGCTCTGCAAGTCTGCTATGATCCAGCCTCATACTCACAACAAACTCCATCTCAGAAATGGCTTTTCCTAGAATAGCAAGTTTGCCACAGTTTCTGCCCATAGCATTAAGAGATATGAGAAATATGCATTAATACCTCTTAGTTGCTTTTCTTTGTCCTGAAGGTTAACATCTATTTAGGATTGGAGGGTGATGACGCAGTTGCACACACATCCAAGAGCAGCAGCCACACAAACACAAGGCACACAGTGGTCAAATTAAGTTTTTTATTACCTCTGCTTCTCCACGGGGGAGCTCCCCCAGTTTCCCCGTGGGAGGAAGAGAACGATTGGGAGATCCCAAGCACTGATTAGCACCAGTCCATGGCAAGGAGCAGGAGTGGAAGGGGAAGCTATGCTCTTATACAGTTACCAAGCACATGATTGTCCCATGTTACAATGTGATTAGTCCTAGTAGTAGGTAAACTGTATGCAAGCATCATATGGTAAAATATATGATAACATTTGAAGTCTGTGTTCATGACATGGCCATGAGCTGAGCATGGAGTAGAGTGCAGTTAGGTCAGTGTGCCCCAGAGTAGCCTGACCAGTCCCCATCCCCTATCTCCTCGGTAATCTTCTACATGCTATCCTCTACACTGCAACATACAAAATAATAGGAGCAGTAATTCTGCAGATGTGAGTTTGGCAGAATATCCTGCAAATGTGTGGATGGTCATCAGTGCAAGCAGGGGACTTCATATGTTTATGACTATTGTCTGTAGGGCTGTGGGAAACCTTCTGTTGCGTTTCTGAGTCTTCATAAATAGGAACTCAAGAAGAACATCTAGGAGGGAGCTTCTTTCCTTTCTAATATCTACATAAATAACTCGTGTTCTAGTAGTCTCAAAGAATCCACAGTGGGGAGGAGGAGAATCAATAGTCATTTGTGAATCAATTAGATGAGCAAGACAGGCATGGCAAGAGATTTCTGACAGAGGTACTGCATGCTAGTTAATTAGGAAGGAAATTTGGACAGGGAGAAGGTGAGTATTGCTTTGCTTTCATGCCTCCTGGAACATGAGAAGTAACTTGCACTGTACACAGCCAGCTGTGGTGGGAATCAGGCCTGTATGCATGACAAATGCAGCTGTATATTGAAATGCCTAATGCTTGTTCCAGCGAAGGATTATTTCTAACACAGGAATACAGGCACTTTTTTCAAGAAGGCGTTGAATATAGAGTCCAGGCCAAATGGTTCATGAACCAGCCTCTTGTTTTCTTTAGATGCAGAGACTCCCAAGCTAGGTCTGAAGCCAGATGAGTATCACTGTGGTGGTGCAGGCCAGCATCAGCACTAGTAGTTCTCCTGAAATGACAAGCCTACTGGACCTGGGCTAACGTGTCCATACAGTGATAATGTATGGATCCCTTAGGGACAGTTCAAGATTTCTTTGCTTTCTGTTGCTCCGTGCACACATACGTGTCATGTGGCTATAAGGCAGTGTTTGCCAATAGCATGTCCTAACAAAAGTGGACCTGTCTTCATTTTATGCTGCCCTCTTTTAACTGCTCTGCTATTAAAAGAAGATGGTAAAAGTTTTCTTAAAATCCACCATGAAAGCTGGTCTTCTCTGTATCAGAACTAAAGGAGGCCTCTCCCTTGCTCTTGTCCTACACAATGCTGTAAAAGACAGGATGCAGTGACTGGGGTGAATTTGGGAGAGTTCAGGGCAGGGAAAGAAGCATCTTCTTTTCAAGACAATAAGATCTAATTTGGAGCTTACAAAAATGATACAAAAATGATCCTCATGGTTCAGAAGTCTGTGAGTGTGAAGATGACTGAATTTACCCTCTCAAGTTCAGGAGAGGAAAGGTGCACTGAGAATCCAGCTTTAGTTCTTTCTGAATTTTGTGACAGCCTCAAGGCAGGAAGCCAGTGACCTAGGCTAATAGAGTAAACTTTGCTATATTTGTAGGGCTGAATCCCCAGGTAAGAATGGTGAACTAATGCAGGGAAAGAAAAACAGTTCCATTCTTCTTATACGTCAGGAGAAAACAAGGAACATGTAGAGAGTCATGAAATAGCTCTGGAGAAGCAAGTCTGGGTAGGCAGAAGGATGAGAGGAAATCTTGATTTGCACAAGAAAGAGACCATGTCTTTGTCTCTGTAGATTTTCATTTGAATACAGTGCTTTGCAGTCTACATATACACTAGAAGACTTGGACTCAAACCCATCACCCTGTGCCCAGTGCAGGGATATGGAGGGTGACCTCCATCCCTTTTGAGAGGGATCTCAGCTGTTTCCTGCTGTTCTGTTCTTCTAGGTTTGAGGGGACCAAAAGGAAAAGAGAGAGGAAACAATTTTACCCAGATCTTTGTGAATCTTTCTCTCCACAAAGCCTCAAAAATGACTAATTAGCTCACCACGAAGGCCATGGAAGTCCAGACACTGTGCTGTGTGACTAGCTTTAGGTGAGCTCTTGAAGGCAGCCCTCACAGCCCAGTGTGATTTGAGAGAGCCTCCCTAGTTGCCTGGCATGAGAGGACCAGGTAGGTGGCTCACCAGATCCCCTCCTTTTTCAGAGCATCTCTACAGTCCCAACAGCCTGTCAGAGGGATGGGCTTGCTGCTCTGTGCCAGTCCTCTCTGGGTTCGGAGTAACACAGGGTAGCCCCAGCATCCCTAGGTCTGGACACCAGTGGGCCATGTCATACCCCATGCAGTACTGCAGGGAGCAATGTAGAGCCATTTGCTGTGGCTGCCAACACGGGCTCTAAGGAGCTTATGGCCACAGCAGTATTACGTGCGCGTGGTTGCCGGGGAAACACAGGTTCTGATCTGGAACCAAAGCAATGGGAGCTATAGCTATTTTTTTTTAAACACCCACTATGACCCTGTTAGAGATGAGGCAGCCGGATATGTGGCAGTGGGAAACATGCAGTCTATATAATCTAGCAGGGCAAGACTATTAGTCAGATCTAATGCCTTACTTTTGTCCCATTGCTAAAATCTCTCCTGTGTTAGAGAGTTTTCTTTTTTTGAACTAAGAACATTTTTTATTTTCTACTGGGAAAACTGAATAAGGTTGAAACCTTTTATGGCTCTTTAACTTACAATGAAGACCTTGATGTCATCTAAACTTCAGGTCCCATGTGTCAGGTATTGCACAGATCCAGAGAAACAGACTGCTCTCCCCAAAGAAGCTTATTACTTAAATAAGCAATGCAGAGTGTGAGAGAAAGTGGATATTACTGTTTCACCACAGAAAAGAGGAATGAAGGTCTTCGCAAACATACTCTGACCTACCCACAGCGGCGCAAGAGTGAGAGGAGATCTCCATCTTCTGAGAGACTCAGATGGAGCCTGATGCAATGCTGAGCATTGAATGCTGAAGGGCTTATCTAAATGGTCTCTTTGTACCTTTGGAGGCTAAGCTCATAATAAGGTTTACTCATAATAAGAGACCAAAGGAATACTTGATGAAATGGAAGAGCAGTTAATTTAGAAATGATAAAAAGAAGACGTATTTCATACAAGATAGTTGATTTGCAGAATTTATTCAATGGCCTCTTGCCAAATACTGTGACTGGACTTTTTTTTTAAGAGTGCTGGATTATTTTATGGCTGTTATTGATTGGCTACACTGCTGACATCCATTCAGTTTATAGTCAAATTTCAGTCCTTAGTCTGGAGGGTAGGAGAGCCAGAACAGAATCCCTGGGCAATCACTATGATGTAATTCGGTGGATGAATAATGGGGCACTCTGACTTTCCTCTTACTGTTATGTGCTGGCCACATCAGGATACAAAGTTAAGTAGTGGGCCTGCCTGAGCTGAGAGGTGGGAAGTTAGGATTGCATTGTCTAGACTAGGGTATAAAATAGCAGTTTATGTGGGGAATCTACCTAGGGTGATCAGCGGTTTCATCTATCCACATAATCTCATCAAACAAGGAAGCACACACATACAGAGGTGAAAATGGAAATGCAAGGGGCCTGGTATTAGAACTGTTTATCCTGGCAGCTTGCTAATTGCCATTTCCCCTCTGTGGAAAATTCTGGCATCCATATGTGATGCTTTGAGAAGCTGATGTGGCATACTATCATATACCAACCAGCTTTAACTAAGTATAAAATACACACATGTGCATCATCGCTGTGACCAAATAATCTTTGGTATCTTCTCTAAATTGTATATACTGGGCAATGATCCCTGTGTGCTTGGCTCTTTGGCCTATTTTATTAACTGTGCGTGATAGATAGTGAAACATTCCCAAGATCAAGATTGCAGAATCTGGGATATTTTGTGTTTTCTCTGTTGCAAAATGCTTAGAATGAATGATTTCTGCAGTCCTGGAAGTGGAAATCACTTAACTATTTTCAGCCCTTGAGTCATCTTTAATCAGAGACCTTTTATTGCAGCTCTCAGGAACTCCTTGGTGTCAGAGCACTTGCTCAGTTACCCCAGGGCCAGGGCTCTGGGGTACATCAATTTCTACGGCTAAAGACAGATTAATGTCCAAACTATTACCGAGATGTGTGTACCTGATGGTATTTATGCATGCAGTTATTGGGACTACACATATGAATCTTGGTACCTTTAAGCCCAGGGTAGCCAAACGGAGCTACATGCCCTTATCTTGGTTGTTTTCAGTAGTCACTAGAAATGGTTGCATCCAGAGAAGACTTAGAACAGCCATTCTTCTGGCTGCAGACCTTCTTTCTTGGCCACTTTAATGCCCAGTCTAGCAGGGACCAGAAGGACAACATGCTGCCCTGTAAGAGAGGGCTCTCAACAGCCCTCCACATATTTATAGCACTATAACTGGTTCTAAATAGTATTCAATGTGTCAGAGCTTCTTGATACTTTGTTATTCTGAACTCTGGTTTTGGTATGACAAAAATCAAAATTGTTCTGTGAACAATGGAAAGAGCGAGGCCTGGCTTCCTCTTGTTTTGTGTGTTATTCCCTGAATAGTCTTTCCCCCAGAGGTAAGTACCCCTGCTTGTCTTCTTGTCTCCTATCATTCTCCTCAGTGCGTGGCTTGTCTTGCACAATATTTGTGCTCAGTGGCCAGCTAGTAGCTATTATCTCACTCTTGGGTCCTACCTGCCTACATTCATGAGAACACTGAACTGGGTCTCTCTCTTCACTCACCAACCAATTTTCATAATCATCTCTCTGTAAGTTTCATCTCTGAGGTATGTTTCCCTCTGTCAAATAAGGCCAGTATGTTCAGAAGTTATTATGAGAACAAGGGAGGGAACTGATAAATGATACGGTTATGCAAACCGTGTTTCTGCATCTAACAAATCAGAACTTCCCACTGACTGTACTTTCCCATGCTGGCTCTGAGGATTTACACCAGTAACAATTCACTTATAGAATCAGAGCACTGGAAAGGGATTCAGGAGGTCATCTCCATCTGTTGTGCAAGACAAAATAGTTAATAATCCAGGGAACCTATTACACTAAGATATGGAAGTTTTTAAATCCTTACTAAATAGTATCAACTAGGATGGGTGTCATTAAGAAAGGCCACAGCCTGATGTGCTTTGACATTTCTTTGAGTAGGCTTTGCTGTGAATATGTGTATTTCTGGAGATGGTAGTGTACGTGCATGACAGGAATGAAGAGATACTTTTTCAAACCTCAGTCCCACCACAGGGATATGGTGCTAGGGCTATAGTGTCACTGCAAGCACTCAAGTAAAGAACTCACACCGAATGATTCAGCACGTAATATTAGAAACAGAATTTTATTTTATTCAGTCTTTGAAAAAGACTCAATAAAAAAATTAAATGTGGGGAGCAAAAACAAACAGGCAGAAGATTCTGACTCCAGGCTAGCCTGAGGCAGTGATGAATTTATGGTGAGAATAAACAGAAGTAAATGAATACTTCAGCAACAAACATCTTTATTTCCTGTCATATCTGTTATCATATACAGGACTTAGAAATATACAAAACTTAATTATAAGACTTTGAACTGTTGCAGCATTTTCCATCATGAACAATAAAACTCTCAGTGAATCAGGTATCCTACCAGGACTGACAAATAGGTACACAGTGGTGTCTCAGTTTGAAGAAAAGAATTACAGAGGTAGGGAAATTAAAGTCTGTGTTTACGCAGAAGTTATTTAGTTGTTTGCTCACTCCTTTTTGTCCCCACGAAATCTGTGACAGGCAGGGCTAAAGTCTAAGCAAGAGACAACCCTGTACGATTTTCCTGTAGATCAGAGAGGGACTTTTCAAATCAAGACTTCACTAAGGACACAAGCAGCTTGCTTTTAATCAGGAAAATGAGGTCAGGATTTTTGAAAAAGATAGGAGCCTAAGACATTAGGATCTATAGGAACCCCTTTGCAAACTGAGGCATAGGAACTTTAATGAAGTAGTAGATATGGATAGATATACTGATATTCCAAAAGCTCAATTGAAAAGGTGCTACTCCTAGAACAGGAGCAACACAAATTATCTTTCCATGGGCTGATGCCTGCACCTGTGCAGAGATGGCAGCGTAGGGCATTTTGCAAAAATGTGGCTTGAATTCTACCTGAAAAGCAAGCATGCTTTTAACTCGGTCCTCAGTCAAATTCCTTGCACATAAACTGTCACATCTGGCTATTTTGGGTGACTGAACCTTGGACTGCAGAGGAGGAATTAATTCTCTAAGAAGTAAAATGACATACAATTGTTTGCAAAAATCTGTTTAGGGCCCAGCCATCAGAGGGTGACACAGAGAATTAGATTACATTTCAACAGATTGTAGAGAGGAAACGTAGGAGAAAAACTGCAAATCTCAATTCCAAAGTCAGAAGTTACAGTATGGCTTAATAGAAGGCTGCACATATTCCTCAAGATGAATGATCCACCATGTCATTTTCCAGGATCTTGCATTCCTCTGCTCTAGGGGCATTATCAAGTCTGCCCCAAGCCAAGAAGTGGTTTTGCTCTTGAGAGCAAGATGTTATCTCCAAGTCAGTAATTGCTTTTTGCCTGCCAGAGGAATCCAGAGAGGCTGTTAGGAAGGAACTTGTGAGAAAAGCACCCTAGGGACTTCTGCCACATCTGAGGTAAATGGTTTGCTAAATGGCAGTGATCGGCTCCAACTGGCACAGCTGCAGGAGAATTCTCTTTGAGAATCATGGGTGGACTTTCCGTGCACTACCACTCCAGGCAGGGGAGGCAGACCTGGTGCTCCTGCCATACCTGCCTAGGCCTCCTGTTGAGGAATAGAAGGTATTGGGCAACTTAGAAGTGGTGGCATGTACACTTGGTGAGGACCTAAATCTTGTGATACCTCTGTAAAACCCTTGTGCATCCATCTAGGAACTTGTCAGCTTCCAGACTCCAAGAGAAGTCTTCATGGTGACTGCTTCTGCACCCTTTGCATGTGCAACCAACTTCCTTATCTCAGAGGTTAAGCATGCTGGAGGGGGTGGCAGCACTTGTCCCAGCACCAGTAAATTCAGAGCAGATTTTCTGTGGGAAGCCATCTGTCAGCTGGGGAGTGGCGCTGTGTCAATCGATCAGCTCCACCTCCAGCTCAGCTCCGCAAACTACAGATCCTTGACCTTGCAGGGTGAGTGTGGGGGTGTAGTAGAATCTTTGGAGGTATTGATATCTTCTAATGGAGCCTCTGCTCCTTCAGGCTGAGTGAGGGGCACTTCTACACCTTGCTGTGTCTTGCAGCAGTTAGCTGTGGGAAGCCTTGACTCACAGATTAAAGGATGTAGGAGAAAGCCAAGCTCTTTTATGTAGTCAGGGGACTAAATGATAGGCAATTCAACTGGATGATATGCAATATAAGAGTGTGCAATGTAATTCACCCTATCTGTATCCCAGGCTTAAAACTGTCTCTTAATGGCAATTTTGAACCATGTTTTGCTTGTTCCAAAGTAAGAAAGGGAGAGAGAAGAAGAGACTTCTTACAGTCTTCTGGGAAAAAAAACCTCTAAGTGTCTGGAGGGGCAAAATACTCTTTTTGGGTTTAGACTGTAATAAAGCACTAATGATTCTGTAGGATATTTGTGTATAAAACTGCATATGTGTATATGCATATATTTTTTTTTTTTACTGCATATGTGCATATGCAATAAAAAATAAGTTCTTTCTCCCAGTCCACAAAATTTTACTGTACCACCACAGTGAAGTCAGATCCAAGTTCTGCCTGATAACTCTGTGGTTTTCTGTCATTTCAGCTTCCTCTCTTTTTCCTTGACTTTACATCAAGTTTAGTCAAAAATGAGGAGATGAAGGAAACAGTAGCTTTCAGGATTTTTTTCTTAGTTTTCTTTTTGTCCCTCAAGAGGTCCTCTTAAAGATTTCTGTTCAACCCTATCAGTAATTCTTCTTATTTTTTATGGGATGGATACTTTCTTCTATACTGTTATATATTCTTCCTCCGTGGCCCCTCCTTCTTTTCTCTGAGTGCTGAGTTGCTTAGGGAATGGAGAACTTTTGGCAACTCTGAGTATTGGGGTGATTTAAAGCCAAGAAACACTTGCCAAGCCAAAAGCTGGATTGGTGTGAACCTCCTTAATGTTCTCAGTTTCAATAGAAGTTGCCACTTCTTGCTTCTGCTGTAATAAAAATGCAAGCAGTTGCTCAAGAGCAATTATTATGTGCACAGACAAGTGGTCTGTGCTATCTGATTTAAGGATGAGTGCATATGTCGCTGGTGGAGAGGAATTGTTTAACTGGGTTGCGATAAAGCTATTTGCTGTGTTGATTTTTGGTGTTCTGATATGCTTTGATTAGTGAGGAGCTCTGAATTTTCTGCTTCAGTCTTTGGGGCTGGATTCCTGTCAACAGTTGGGCTGTGCACTCATGTGGAACAAGCTGTCAGTGTTCTCTTTAACTGGAATATCTGACTGTGTTTAGAATCACAAGGAGAGCAAGTACCTCCTTCACCTTGCTACCGTTTTTAGTATCTTCTCTA
>JAVCKT010023419.1:8631-22663 GCA_032273925.1 Rhynchotus rufescens
CCCGCCCCCGGCGCGCGCGGGGCCCGGCCCGGCCCGCTGCCCCCTCGCCTGCCCCAAAATACCCGTTTATTCCCCAGAATGGGTCCCGCTGCCTTCCCGTGGCCGTCCCTGGGTGAGCTGCCCATCGCGGGCACCGCGGCCACCCCGGGCATTGGGCTGCGCCGCGCGGTGCCCTTCCCACACGCGTGAGGCTGCGGATTAGACGCTGAAATGCCGCCTTTTGGGCCCATTTTGAGGCCGCTCCAGCAGCCCCCTCCACCAGCACCCTGTGGGAAGGGAGCAGAGGGAGGCTGCGTCAGAATTCCTTACAAACAAATTCCTTACAAACTCGTTCCCAAGAACATTTTCGGCTCTTTGATGCCAAGTGACATTCGGACACGCCAGCGTTGCTGCTAATCCTGGGTTGGGTGCAAGGCTAATGCCCACGTTTCGTGGGAAATGAGCTCAAACTGGAAACTTCGCTTCATTGCACCTGATCCTCTCAACTCCTCTGAATCCGCGTTGCCTAAAACATGACTGACCGTGTTGTAATATACAAGGGACAAGGTGAAAAACTGGGTGAATATTTTTCTTCTGCAATAAAATGTATTGAGTTGATAAAATATTGTGCAGCCACTGCTAGAAGATGAGCACCAGCCCTGACCCCAAAATATTCCGGAACAACAAACTCCAGCAATTGCTATTTCTGATTCTCCTGTGACCGAGAATGCTTTTTAGTGTGAGAGTCAGCGTTTTGGGGTGACATCTAACTTTCTGAGAACGAGCTCACAGTGCTTTCCGAAAACAGAGCAAAAAGAAAAAAAGGCCAAAAAAAAACTCAAAACTGTGACTGCTGCTTCTCTTGCTTCAGAGGAGGAAATAAGTCATTTTGCTATTGAAAGATTGAAGGATTTTCTCCTGAATGCTGTTTTCCAAAAGCAGCGGGAGTTTGCGGCGCGCTGGCTGGGCGGCCGGTGTCTCCTTCCCTCACGCGGGCCGCCGGGAAGCGCCTCCTCACCGAGGTCCTTGCCGCTGCTGGGATTGAGTGTGCAAAGCTTAAGGTTATCATTTGTCCACACGTAAAAGGCCTACACGGGTTTCTGCCATCAGCCGTTTTGTTTCAGTTTAGACTTTTTTTTGGATCCCTCACTGGTCTCTTACAGGTTTAGATTACGTACAGGCTGGTTTTGATGAGAATGGGTTCTGTGGAGTAGCACAGAGCTCGCTCTGTAGTTGGGAAACTTAGTCATGGGGTGTTAGGACTGGGAGGTTTCGCTGTGGTCTGGTTTTGTTCCGTGTTCAAGCTCAAATTCCCTTCCACAGGCGCTGCCTCGCTGCGCACAGCTGAAGCAAAGCCCAGCGTTTGATTTTAATGCAGAGCGAAGTCCGCTTATCTTGCCGAGAAGTTGAGCTCATGCCGTCCTTGCAAAGGGCACCCCTGGAGAGAGCAACAAACAGGCTCCCCGCAGCTCCCCAGCGCGAGGGAGCACGCGGTTGTGTCCACACGCTCGACTCGCTGCAGAAACACCCCCATCCAGATGGTGCTTTGGCCCCAGCCGCTCCCACCTGCCCGGTCTGGGCTGTTGTGGTCTCAGCTTTGCAATCTGCAAAGCTAAGGTGAGTCAACTAGGAGAGCGGATTTACCGCACTGCACCCTTGGGCTATGGTTCGGATAAAGGCCAAGTCCTTAACAGTGAAACAAGGCAAAAGATAAATTCCTCAGGGCTCGTGAAGGAGGGAGAAGGGCAGCAGGTGCTAGTCAGGGTGCTGACCATCCTGTTCTGCCCCGGCTAGGATGTGCCCCAGCTCTATGGCTATGGAAACACAGAGCTGCTGGAGCTCCTTTCTCAAGAAGGACTAAAATGTGTCTTTGCTACCACTTAAAGCAAGAGCAGGTGGGGTGGTCTGGAGGACTCACTCCACCTGAGCGCAATAGAGGACACAGGGTGTGAAGCAAATGCCAATGGGGCAACAGAGAGAGGTATATTGGGATCAGCTGTCCTGCTCTGATTGCCTTCAGGTGTTCCTTTGTAGGGGGAGTGGCATAGGGCTTAAATGTGTTTGCATGAGGTCCACAAAGAGTTTTGCTCTGAGCTTGCCATGTGGCTTTTGAGGTATATTAACATTTTTTCTTTTTTTCTTTTTTCTTTTTGTAATGGTATTAGCAGACAAGATTTGGACCTTGTGAGGAAAGGAAAGCAGGTAAGTTTATCAGACTATTAGGCAAATGTGAGTTCTTGGTTGTTGGTGGGATCAGAAGTTTGGCTGGAGTTAGGTCCTCAAAAGAAATAAAGATATGGGGATGAGATGCTGAGTCTGTGATGAACTCTCAAAAGCAAAAACAGTTTTTGTGTGGACTAGACCTCACTGTTGGTGGGGTGGGGGAAATGAGGTTCAGGCTGGTGGGTTCAACTGACCAAATCCCCTAGTTGGGTATCTGCATCTGCTAGGTATAGATCATGGTATATAGCTCTGTATGGGGCACTGAGAAAACCGGATTTCCTTGAGTTGTGGATGTATTTATGGTCTGTTTTTCTAACTCAAGCAGTGACCTGTTTCTGTCTTGCGTCAGCTCATGGTTTGGGCACTGAATTTTCTTCTGCTCTCCCTCTGCAGTGTGAGGTCTCCTGTGTGTGGCTGTGTTCTGGTAGGCTGTTTCAGCTGGCAGAAAGCTTGGAGTGGAGTTTTTTATTTTGTTTACTCTCATCTGTGTTTAAAACAGCGCAGTTTGGGGTTGCTCAAGCATTAGAGGTGTGCGGAGATCCCCGGGGTTGCTGTTGGTGCTCTTGTCCTGCGTGTGACCTGTGCCCAGACATGCCTTTCTCATGTGATCCTCCCCGTCAGGAGGCCTCGTGTGCTGGCAAGCACAGTAACCCAACATATTTTCTTCCTGAAAAGAACTCTGCTTGGGATAATCTGGTATTATCTCCAGCTGGCGGAAAAGAAACTGTGGATGTAAAGGGGCCTGCAGGTTTGCTGGACGGCTGTGCCAGGACACAGGTGATTTGGAGGGCTGGTTTCCACACTCCCTGCTTTCTGTTGATGCTGTTGCTGGTGGTGGTATCCTCTTGGATGACAGACAGACCAACGGTGGAAGGCTGGTCTCTGACCAAGAGCTCCGATAAAATACTCTCCTCCCCTGAGGTGCTTGGATATCACCATAAGATGATGAAGGATGTTTAAGTACCTAGATAGATATTTCACTTTCAGCATTAAAATAAATCTCCTCAATGTAACTCCATTATTCTTTGTTTAAGAGATAAATATACTGTCATTGTCAGGCTAGATGTTCCCCTTTGTCAGCGTCTCATGGCTCACTTCCTGGAGTTAGATAGATTGATGAGAGCTGTTTAATATTCTTGCCTCAATTACTAGTGAGAGTTGCCAACTCTCATGGTGGCTGCTGCGTTTCTTAAAGCATCAGCTTCTTGATGTATGTTAGCCACACAAGAACCCGAGCTCTCCTTTTCATTCTTGCAAAGGTAGGTACGTAATGGACTTGCTGAAGTCTGTCAAACCAGTCGTAGTTTTGTTACAGCACTTGTTGGAAATCTAGGATATTTTCCTTTATTTAAGCTGCGTAGGTATCACTAAGGCTTTGCTTTTGAACATGAGTTTGCCCCGCTGTGCAGGTTTAACTTGCTATCTTACAGCTTCACAACCGTAATAAAAACACTTGGTGTTGCCCTGAACCTCCCGCCAGTCAAGAGGCTGTAATAGACTTAATGGTACCAGTGTGGCTGTTAAAATTAAGAAGGTACTCCATAGTCAAATTGTTTGTTATTAGTGCCCTTTAACGTACTAATTTAAAGTAGTAATTTGAAGACTAATTTAAAGGCTTGAAGGTCTTTTCCAGCCATAATGATTCTATGATTCTGTATTATCTAGTCTATGATTCACACAGGCACTTTAACAGTCCCTTGTGCTTGTGCTTGCACTGGGAATGTGCAGTTTTTCCTGCTTTCTGTGGCCTTTTTACTTAGCTCTGTGTTTGGGCTGGTCTGAGCTTTGGCTGCCTCCACTGCTGCCATCCCCTCAGTGTGATCCCTTGTGCTGTTCTCGAGATCAAGGCTGTGTCACGGAGCTGGTCGTGGCCTCTGCAGTTTTGGGGAGTCTGTGTTTTGTTGTTGTTTTGGATGTTCTCTGCATGTTTGTCACTGATGAAAGCATAGCTTATCTGGCAACTTTCAGTTGACCCCAAGTTCATAAACACTCGAGGATTTTACATTGCACACAAATAAAATGGAAAAGATTATTCTTGTGGTTATTTTCTGCAAGTTCTGTTACCTCAGTGACATCTTGGGAGGTATCAAGCTCTCGATACGTGTTTGTGTATCAACAACATCAAACAGTGTGGATTTTTTTTTCCCCAAGCATGGTTGCTTCTTTTCATGTACTCATATCACTGAACAAGCATTAAAATAATAATAGTTTCTGGCATGCTAGAGAAGAGAGGCGCATAATTCTGCTTGATAGGCCACCAGGTTGGTTGTCCAGAGAGCACCAGCTCTACGAGTGTTATTTACAGTGTAATAAGTGTTGTTGATTCAAGGGAGTTCCTGTACTTCAGAAATTGCCTGTCTGGTAAAATACAATGTGTTGCAAAAACACAAACCAAACCACACAAGTATTAGTGTGCCTCAGACCAGAGGGGAGTCCTTGCCTTTTAAAATACCTGCAGTTTTTAGTGTGGAGTCTGTGGCGCTGGGTGCGTGGTGCTGTAAGTGTGGGAACTGCTTCCCTCTCCTCCTGGTAGGAGGACTTGCTGGTCGCAAGGCTTCTCTAGGTCCCCGTGGTGGGGCTGAAGGACAGAGAGCTTTACTGGCTCACTCTGGAGCTCAATATTTAACACGAGGCTGTAACTTGCAGCCTGTGATTCACACGCCGAAGAGAAGGGTGTCAGGGCTCTGAGATGGGGCTTGCCAGGACATCAGCACCCTCCTGTTCAAGTCTTGAGACACAGGAGCTGTGACTACTGCAAATGTGTCGTTAAATTTTATTTTCCTCTAATTTCATCCCCACTTTCTGTCTCGGTGGGAACCCAGGTCAGTTTATACCTTGTTTGGAGCTCATCTATGTTATATCCACACTAATACACCACTTATACATGTGTGCAGATGCTTGTCTTTCCTCTGCAAATGCTGTAAGCCTGACACAAGGATGAAGGAATAAAATCAATTCTGTGCTCCTGTCAAGGAGATGGCAACTATTAGTGCTCAAATGGTGCTGTGTAAAAACTGAAGCAAAAAATGCCTGCAAACTGGGAGAATGTGGCTCTCCAGAGAGCTCTGGGGAACCCCTGCCACGGCCATTGTATAAAACCTCACAGATTAGAGGAGTTTTCTCATTGCTGTAAATGCTGTAAAATAAAACCTTTGTTTTCTAGGGCAATTTCAAAGTTTTTATCCTATCTAAAAATAATGATTATATTGATAGTCTCATCAATATATTGTTATTAAAAATAACGATATATTGATGGGCTCAGCTCCAGCTCATCCTGGGTTAACAGTTTCATCTCAAAATCCCATGTCCCTTTAAATATTTTTGCAGGTGCTTTGTTAACACATGATTTAATGGATCAGCTTGGAGATCCATTTGGTCCAGTTCTGGTTTTGGCAGCAGCAATAGTGCATTTCTAGCAAAAAGTGTAAGCAGGGGCAAGCACATTCGGTTATTTTAGTAACTTATTCTTTCAGTCTTCAACTGCAGCCCAGGATTTGTATCTTCACATTTAGTGTTTTTTGCTTATGTCTTTTTATGTGTTTTTTTTCTTATGTCAACTTGTGTATTTACTTTTGAGTACTTCAAAACTCTTACTATCTGCAACACCCCGAGGCAGCGAGTTCCACCCGCTGACTGCGCGAGCAGGAAGCAGCCCCTGCTTCGTTGCTGCTCAGCCTGACCTCCTTGTTTTATGTGTTGTCTCTTCATTGCAGCAGACACTGAGCAGTTGTTCCCTGCTCTCCTCCTCCAGGTCCGTCACCTTCCAGCAATATTTCCCCTCAGCCATGTGTTTTGCAGTGTAGGTAACTGTATCTTGTGCAGAAGTCGATTCACTCCTTTAAAAGTCCTTATCGGCCTTTATGCCTCTCCTGATTCCACTGTATCTCTGGGAAAAGGAGCTCAGAACTGAGCAGGGTATTTCAGGATGTAGGCACTCCATGGAATTGCACAATAACATAAAGATAAATCTTCTGCTAATGATTTCCAGTATTTGATTTGTTTCTTTGGCAGCTGCTATGTGTTCAGTTGATAACTACGGTGAAGGAAACTGTCCTAACAACATATATTGTGTTTTAATCAGTTCCTCTCAGTGCCTTTTTTAAGGTGTCTACTCCTGAAGGATTTCCTTGAATTTTTTCCGATTTCATCTCCAGACTGTCCAGTGATTTCACATACTGGACCAGCATTTCACAAGCTGGTCTGATAAGAGGTATCTCATAGTCTTTAATCTTCAAAACAGGACAAAATAAGGGGCAAAGTAAATCTATCCACTTAGTATTTGTAATGAACAAGTGGGCCTAAAAGATGTGGTGAGTGCTCACTGACTTGTTCTCTTGCATAGATTTGGTTTAGCTTCGATTTTATTAAAAGCACATTTGCCTCTTACTGTGTTTGTTGCACATCCAGAGGGTACTTCAGAGTATTTGTTAGTGCTGCCTTTTGTGACTAGAGACTGCCCTGTGAGCACATACACCTCTTGTTAGAGCTGGTGTCGTGCTGTAAGTGCATTCATTCTATACTGACACTCATGACGCATTTTAACTATGTGTCTATATAGTACTTTGCTTGGGCAGTATATTTAGCAGATTATATTATCAAATGATTATGTTAGAGTGACTGGTTGACATCTAGTACACAAATTATGACACTAAACTTACTATGTATGCGCTGGAGCTATAGCTGATTTTGGTGACAGATGGAAAACTCCACTGAACCTTTTATTGGCCATATGCCACTTCTGAGTGTTGGCCAACAACAAGATTTGTTGCTAATATATAATGATTTAAACAGTAAAAAGAGCAGCTGCACTTTGATTTTTGGTGTCTTTACTCCAGGTTTTCCTGGAGCCTTTGAATATCTGCTGCCACTTTCTAATGCAAAGCTGTCACTTCTAGTCTATGAGTAGAGACTTTTATCTTCCCAGTACTATACACAGTGAAATTTATTTTTTGGTGCTTGTAACTGAAGCTGTCCTCTGCCTTTTATTGGGTTATTAAGTTGATAACCTAAAAATCTTCCTGCAACATGGGGCCAGGAATGGTTTGTTAGAAGTCAGACCTGTTGCGTTGTACTGCCACTGAACTTTTTTTAGGCTGTCAGTAGCCCTTAAATTTTATGACCTGCCTGAGGACTATGACCAGCTTTCCTGCAGCTGGTCCTGCTCACAGAGGACAACTTTGAAAGCTCAGCTCATCGAGAGGGGCTGCACATGGTGTTCATCGTGCTACCGGGACAGGGTTTGTAACCAGGAGTATGTGTATAGAAACTGAAATCATTATCTGTGCTGAACATGTCACGTCCTTGCTGTCCCTGCAGGAAACTTGCTGCTGTCAATACTGTGACCTTCATCCCTCCTGAGGAGGGTTTCACTGTGTCAATAGCCTCACTTCAATATTCATCCGGAGAAAAGCAAGATTGGAAGCTGGAAAGCAGAGCTGTTCTGGCCTTGGGCCCAACACCAAAGAGCATGGTGAGGGAGGTGCCTGATGAATGTCAGCTTCCCATAGAACTGCAACAGGCTCTTTGGGGGGAAAAAAATCCTCATTCTTTGTGCAAGCTTGTACATGGATACAAATGGTAAAAAACCTGGCTGTTTTGGGGCATAATCAATCTGTGTTGCACAGAGAGGCACTCCGGGGGTTTTAAAGACATATTTGATTAGTAGTGTTGGTCAGATCATCGTGTTGCTTCCGTGCCAAGGGAGGTATAAAGTTGTCCTTGCATAAAATGCTTACACCTGGGTGCTTCTCTCACCTGCTTGGCAGTGTAAGAAATGGGATGAATGTTGCTGTCCCACTCCTGCCTTTGCTCGGAGGTGGGTAGCAGGCAGAGGAACCCCAGGAAGGGCTCGTGTGAGTCTGGCTGCTGCTGTGCTCGCGTTCGGCTGGGTCTGCACCGCTCCGGACTCTGCCTCCTGCAGGGTGGCCTGGCTGCTGACTGCAGCGTGTTGCCCTGCCCAGCCTTTCTTTTAACAGGCCCATGTTTTGTTATGCTTTTTATTGATTTATTCTGTATCTCCTCCCTTAGCTTGGGGAAAGCAGCCATAGAACTCTTCTGGCTGCAGGGAGGTTCTTTCTTCACTGCTAACAGTCTGTCTGCTCTAGTTCAAATGTTTGCTGGCATGTTCCTCATCCAAGTCTTTTTTTTTTTTCCTCTTCTTCCCTCTCCTTTCTCCTAACTGATTCTTCCAGCCTCCCTCTTTGATCTTATCTATGGCAAGCAATCAATATCAAACAATCAAATGCCAAATATGCTGTGCAGTATCCAAAATCTTTGTAAAGTGGTATAGATATTCACCACTTGGTCGTGTCTCATAGAGCATTAGACCCATGAGACATTCGCATTGGTGACGGTGAGAGAAAACAGCGTAATTTCTATTTGTACTGGAATTGAGAAGTCAAAGATCTAGTTTTGAGAGGGGTTCATAGCTATGTTGTCAATCTGAACAGCACTTCCTAGGCAATAATTCTCCCAGAAACGTGGATGCTCTCATTGTATCATCCATGTACTAGGCACTTTTCCAGAATGTCCTGTGTTGTATTTTCATCTTTCATAGCTAGTGTCTGACACCTCGTGCATGTGAGGCCAACCACCTTCCTTTGATTTCACTTCTATGCATTTTTGCTGGCACCTTGTCCAGTGTCTTGTGATAGGAAAGGTCAAGCTGTGTGATATGTGCGTAGAGCGGCTGCCCGGCTTCTGGCTGGCGCCCTGTTTTTCTGCTGCTGAGCAGATCTCACACGGGTGTTCTCAGTTGGGTGCAAGCTGTTGCCCGTGGAGGCAGCAAATATGCTTTCCTTCTGCTTTGGTCTAGTTCCCTAATTCCTGTGAACGTCGCTCCCTGCGTCAGCAGCTCGTCATAGTGTTTGCTCACATCAACAGAGGCTGATCTGAAAGTGAGTCTGTGCTGCTGGGTGCCTGTAGCAAAGCTCTCCCGTTTCTGTGCCTTTAAAATGAGGAAGCTGATGGTGCCCTGTGTAGGGGCAGACAGGTTCTAGGGTCTGATGACTGGGATTACTTGAGAACTCATCCTCCAAACGGCGCTGCTGATGGCAGATGGAGCAGGGAGAAGTGGCCGAGTGTTCTCCGATCGCTCTGGCAGAGACGGCGTCCGCTGAGGTCCGGGTGGATTTATCCGTGACGCAGCCCCGACTCCCTGGAGCTGCAGTCTCATTCCCTGTTTCCTCCTGGGCTGTATACAGCTGCAGTGTGCAACCGAGCTCTAATTAGTGTTTACAATTTTACAGATTGATATGGGTCTGAGAAATAGCTTCTGTATTGATGATAAAGGCCTATGGCGTTAGATGTGTGTGCATACACATATTTGTGATTGAAATAAAATGTGCATAGTGCATCAGAAAGAGCTACTGTGCCACAATCAGGCACTCAGCAAAGGTACTTTTGGTTTCGTTCTCTAGCCCCAAGTTTAATAGGCTAGAATTAAAATACTTAATAGGAGAAAATTTTACCAAGTCTTGGCACCTTCAGCTCCTGTCTCAAAGCTGCCAGTGCAGAAGCTGATGCTTGGTACCAGTATCCAACTGGAGGCAAATCTCAGGTGCAAACAGGGTGGTTATTAATCAGCTGCCATGCTAGTGAGTACTTGTAGATATTCAATTTTTTTTGCTTAGTAGTACAAAAATTGCTTGGCTGTTTAACCACATTGAACTAGCACAGGTAGCAATAATCACGGCCAGGTACTGTTAAATGTATTTCTCCCCTCAGGTAATTAGCTTGTGTGAATAGTCAGTACGATTGTGTGTGTAAAACAGCTGAGGTTTTACCTCATGTCTTCCTGAGGTTTCTGTTTGCTCTTAGTAGTATATACCTACTATTATATACTTAACTATGCAATCAAGTTATCTGGGGAATTTAAAGGTTTCAAGAAAGCAAAGGCTCCATCAGAACTAATGTTCCCCTCCTACTGGTGACATACCTTGGGGTATCAAAATGAAAAGCAGAAATGAAAGCAAAGGGCATTCACTTCAGCGGCAGTGCTGAGCATCATTGTGAATTAAATTAGAGCTGGCGCAGGCGTAAGACTTTATATTTTTGGTTTGCACATTTTTTCAGATCGCTTTCCTCTGCTGACCTTGAAAGCACTGGCTATTTATTAGCATAATGTGATTACACACCTATCTGCAGGGTTTAAGATGGAAATTGAAACCTTGCAATAATTTGGCTAAAAACTACTAGAGCATTCAGCCAGCTGTCAGAATTTCCCGAGAAGCCATATTAAGCAAAATCAAGCTGTAGGTGTTTAACTGATATCTAAACACAGTCAGCACAGCTACCTGGGTAGGTGGCAATTTGGCTGACTTAATTGGTTGGCTACAGATATGAATTATTAGTAAAATGCAGTGTGCTGACAGCTTAGACACTGTGGGCCACAGGCTCCTCTCAGTCCACATGTGCAGCTTGTATTGTAGCCAAATTAGATGCATTTATAATTCATTCCTCAGTCTCGCGCGCTCCTTCCCTCGCTCTTTCTTTCCCCGTATAAACGGTATTTCTAGCATAGATGGATTAACACCAGGGCTTTATTAATTACATGTCCGGGAGCACATAGTTTGCTATTGCCTTATGGATTCCTTTAGGTGCAGGTGGGTAAAAACTCATGGCAGGAATAGGAGCAGCAGTACTTGTGCCTGAAATATGGTTGTAGCTTGTTTAAATGGTAGGCTTTGCCTTTGTTGGGGGGAAGGAAAGCCCCTTGGTGTGGATATCCAAGTACTGGTAATTCTCAGGCAGTCCAGTGCAGTGGGCTACGTGCCAGAACTTGCCCCGTGCCCTTTCTGGGTCCTAAGGTTGTTCATTTTGAAGGCAGAGGCGATCAGCAGTGCTGGTAAGTAATTCTGCTGCTTTATTTGCATTTCCTTTCTTTTGTAATACAGACTGTAATAGCTGAGTGGCTGTTGAGTTCTCTAAATCTGGAAGAACCCTGTATGCTCTGTGGAATCCTTGCTGAAAACGCATGCAGGCTCAGAGTGTCGTGGATCGGGGAATCATTTTGGGGGATTTCTGTCGCTTGCAGGATATCTCTTTTTTTGTGTGTGTGTGAGAGGGTGAACAAAAAAACCAGGTGCTACTAGTGCATTTAGTTATTTAAATACTAAGTGTGTCTGTTTGTTAGATAGTCTGACTCGGTTATAAGGGTTTACACAAGCTTAAAACTGTCTAAAATGGTCTGTGGTCAGGGAGGCTTGAGTGCCTGGGCAGGGGAAACCAGCTGTAAAGCTTCTCTGCTGTTTTATGGTGAAAACCCTGGCCTGCTTGGCAGTGAACTTAATAATGAGCCGTGAAAATGTTGGTCTATTTTCTCTTGCATATTTGAAATCATCCCTGTGAAACACTACATAGGGAGCACTGCAATTGCATGGTAATTTACCTAGAAGCACGTTACAGTATTTCCTCGTTTGGAGCACCAGGTAAATTTTTGGTGTGTTATGAACAGTTCTGACTTTTTGGTGAATAATTTCTAGTGCTGTGTGACTAGGATATTTGGTGGATAGTAGTTCAAAGCTGGTCAGGAAGACTTTATTATCCAACAGGTGTTTTTCTATTCACTGTTCCTTATAAAAGAGAACACACAGCAACAAAGCATAAACATCCTTTTTCTATTGTACAGTGTTTCTTTTTAACTTTTCAACACACTGTTATTTTAATGTGATGCAGAGAGAAGGGCCCCAAAGCCTGTTAAATGGCTCATTTGTGTCCTCTGAAATCCATCCAAATTTGAGAGAATGAGGGGGGGAAAAAGGAAGGAAATGGAGATTAGCTATCGGTGCCTAAGCAGCCTGGAGAACTGTTTGTTCTTGCTGCTGGTGTCTGTCTCTGTACAGTCTCAGGTGAGTTCTGTCCTTCCCAACAGTATGTTTTTGGAGGTAATTTAAAATCAGAAAAGTAGACTCCGAGGTTAACTGTGAGATTAAAATTCTAGAGTTTGAGTGATATGTACCAGGCTTTCACTTCATTAATGTGTAGTGATCTATCTTGTGTCTGGATTAATAACTGAGGTCTGTCTTTTCCTCTACCTAAAAAAGTATTAAAAGTATTCAAAGCGGGTTGGTCTCCCTTCTGACCAAAATTGTTATGGGCAGTTTTGCTTAGGAATCTTAAAAAGGGCCTTAGTTGTGCAATGTGGTGCAGACGAGATGGCACTTGTGCCCGTGCAGAGCCTTGCAAGGGCAGCTCCAGTGAGATCTTCCGTCTAGGCCAGTGTTTTGTGCATCGCTTAGCCACTCAAAGGTGCATGGTTTTCCACATTAGTGACTTTCTACATTAGCAGTTTATTAAGCAAGATTTTTGGCATGTGTTTAAGCAAGTGTTTCTGGCATGAGAAAAACCTTTTTTCCTAGGAATCTTTCATTTGTCCCACTAAACCAGCTCCTACTCTTTCCTAGTCCTTAGCTAGGAGCCCGCTGCCCCATTCCTATCTGCAGAGCTCCTTTTTCCACCCACCTTTGATCTTCCATTCTGACAGCTCATAACAAGTTTAATTATAAACTCACCGACGTGATTACCAATAGTGAGCAAAGCATAACAAGCATTGGTTTAGTTTTGCTCATGGGCTTGCTCCAAGTGGTTTTTTGCTGGGATAACTTCCTGCAGGATTTATGTGAGCGCTCTGCTATCTATTGCTGAGGTGGTGTGTAATTAGCAATAACTAAATGAAGTAGTTCAGGCTTATGTCAGGCTGTCAGCTCCTTTGTGAAGATAAACCCAGAGAGACAAAGGAAAAACATTCCAGAGCTGTGGAAAGCAGAGAGGATGGTCGAGGCGCACACTTTTCCACACACAGCTAATGCACGCTCATGTTAAGCTAACTCGTGTCAGAAACCCATGAGTTAGCGCCCACCTTGTGTGTACTGTGTGGTGCCTTGGCTTCCCTTATGTGGCAAGATCTAAGGTTTGCAGGAATCCTGCCTTTCTGGACCCTGTGGAAGCAGGATTTTTACTGGCTTCGATACCTTGCCCATTCATATGGAGTGGATCTGGCAGGGAGGTTCGGAGAGCTCTGGGAAATGCACATGTGTCTGTGATGAAATCAGACTTGGTGTCCTGGAAGTCCTCCTGCTGCCAGGCCAGAATCTGGTTAGTTTTGTAATTCCCTTCCTGCCACCCTGCCCTCCAGCTCCAAACAGCAGCTGCTAACGTGGTGCAATGGGCTGAATCCGGAGCTAGAATGGCTCCGAGCAGTATGTCTAAGCACGGGCATGCTGCCTAGCATTATTGTTCAAGCCTGGCATCTCTGACCACGCTTTTAAGAGTGAGAGCTTCATAATTCAAGCCAGTTCTTCAAGGCAAAACCCATTTATCCTTGGGCTGAGTGTGTGGTCCGCCAGGGCAGTTAGTGTGGCCAGCTTCCCAGGATGGCTTTGGAGGGGCCTGTGGGCAAAAGGAGTGGGTCTCTAGCTGGGATAGCTGCTGCTCCTGACAGGAGCTACCTCCTGTTCTTCTGTCCTTGGTGTAGTTACTGTGCGTGAGCAGCAGATGTGCTGGGGCCTTGTCGCACGGCCCTGCAGGGGTGCAAGGGCATGTGCCTTAAATGACACGTTCAGATCTCTTCCTTTCATGCCTGGATAAGGTGACACCTGCTTGTGGTTGCAGCTGAAGTCACTGGATGCCAAGAGTTGCTCAATTCCTCTAGACAACATGAGGGACATGGACTCTTTGCACAGAGGGAGCAGGAATGTGCCATGTCGCACACAACGTCCCTCCGTGTCGGCAAACAGGCCTCCCCGCTCCTCTGGGTGCCCATCCATCCCCTTGGTGGCTGCTGGATGTGCGCAGCTCCAGTCGCTTGTTCAGAATTAAAGGGTTAATATTT
>JAVCKT010023419.1:24019-42272 GCA_032273925.1 Rhynchotus rufescens
TAATTTCTGGACTGGATGTATACATTAAGAGTATTCTGTTAATTTTCTTTTTTTTTTTTTTTTTTCTCATTTGGATTTAAGCAGCTCACATGGTTTCTTCTGTTTGGTAACCAATAGCCCTGCTGTTTATCTGCCCATCAGCTATTTCTGAGGACTGGCAGCTGCCAAAACAGGTTTGAAACTCTGACAGAAGGATGGTTTTTCTGGGATAAGAAAAGATTTAAGCATTTTTGCTCAAAGGACCCAAAATGGCATGCCAAATCAGCTTGATTTAGCAGGGACATTGGTTTGGAAGAGAATAGGAAAATTCTGGTGATGCTGTTCCTATTTCACTTTTTGGAGACTGAAATTTTGTTTTGTTTTTGTTTAATTTGAAAGTAGCTTTTCATTTTAAAGCTTTGATTTTTTTTATCATTCATAGCATTTTGCTTGAGTTGTAATCATTTTATGGGAAACTCTGTAATAGCTTTAAGTTCAGCTTTGGAACAAAGCTGGAGTTTTGAACGCTCAAAGCCTTTAATGAAACCCGATGTCTGTCTGTTCTTCACACGGCTTTCAAGCCGATCCCTGTAGTTCCTTCTGCCTGGATCACTGCAGCATCCCCGGCATCCTGCACTGGGGAATACTTGTGAAGACCAGCAAAGGGCCTCAGCTTAGCATGAAGTCTCTGGTCCTCTCCATACGAACACTCGTATCTTCATTTATGTGATATTGAAGTTTGGTACCAGGTAGATGTACGATGCTGTTTCTTGCTGATGATGCCCCAAATTATTGACCCTCATGCTTGGAGGGTGACTGAAGCATTTAGTGGTTGCTTGGAGCACTCATATGGAAAGAAGCTTGAGAAATCACTAATCTCTATAATAGAGCTCATTTGAGTCATCTGTCAGAGCAGTGCTACTACTGCACCATAGGAGTACTCATCTAAAAGAGAATCTGAAGTTGACTTTCTGTGCTATTTAAGTCTGATAAATTTTGTCTTTTGAGGCTTGGGTTTAGTTTGTGGAAGTTATTTCACATGGTATGCAAGTGGAGCTCGTTCCATGACTGTCATAAAGGCTACATTGATGGATAACTGTTAATAATACTTGGGTTTCTTTCTTGTTATAAAAAGAAATGTTGCATCTTTTTCTTCCTTTGTTGTAGCTTCTTCAAAACCTGTGAGACTAAAATACAGACAAAATCAGGAGCGATTCTTCATGCCAGCTGTCAAAAATACTCCTCTGAAAAATCAGAATTGTGAGGATGAGGATCGTGGTGCATTCATTACGAGAAGTTTTCTTTCAGCAAAATATTATGCGGAGCCTCCTTCCTGAGGCTGTTAGCTCCGATGCAATTGCAAATATATATTCTCGGAGGGATTAAAAAAGGCTCTTGAAAGGCCAAGATGCCCATTATAAAGCTATCAGGCTGGAGAGTTGCCATTTGCTGGATTAATATGAGCCTGGCCAATTTTCCAAAACATACATCATAAAGAGAACAATGCTCAGCGTGGCCAGGGCTCTCAAGGTGCTTTTCAGCCATTCATGAAATTGTCTTCAGATAGACAAAAGATGTGCCCAAGCAGCCTCTTGGAAAGAGCATTTTAGTTGATGTAGAAGCCAGTCTCCGGTTTACAAATATTTTTAGCTTTCCTCGCTTCTGCTCTCCTCTTTCCTTGGGACCTGTGAATGCAGTGGGAGAAGTTGGGAGCACAGGGAGAAGGTGGTGGGTGCTGCAGCTTGTAGGACTTGCAGGGAGAGAGGTTGCTCTGTGGAAAGGGGAATTGCTGCTTTAGCCACTTGCTTCTCCTGGGCCCCATTCCCAATCCTGGGCACTTCTGACTCGTGCTTCATCCATAGCCGTCCCGGAGTCCTGCAGGGAGCTGCAGAAAACCATTGACCCAGCAGCACCTTCCAGTCCTGCACAGAGGAGGATGCAGGAGAAACGGACTGTGTCAAATGATGGCTGTTGTGAAACACTCCTTGCTTTAACGAGCTGGTTTGTTTTGGCATTAATGAATGGGGAGAAGCAGTGTCGGTGCTTCGGAATGGGAAGCTAAATGCCTCAAATGTGGAAAATGATGCTTCAGGCGACACTGAGTAAGGGCACTCAGGGCCTCAGCAGAACTTTTAGATTGGTGACAAGTTGCTTTTTCTTCGTATTCTTTTTGGCTTATAAGTTATAGAAACATTAAAGATTATTACACTCCTTGCAGTTTTAGCCTTTTAATATAAGCATTTCTCAGATAAATTAGGAGTTCTGCTTTGCTCAAAGTTGAAAACATAAAATTTTGATTTTTGTTTTTTAATTGAAATGTTCCTTACTGCATGCTTATTATCATTCTAAATATGGATTTCATTCTGTTGTAATAATTTCTATATAGCAGGCTGGAAAAACTCTGCCTCTGGGAAAATCCAACACTGCTAAATGTGTTTTCATTCTATATTAGACCCTTCCACTTTCTGATGAACCCTTCCTCTCTTCTCATGTAAGATATTTTACATTGAATGAAATTTTTGAGATGTTCAATATTCTCATTTTACTAATGTAAAGTCATAAATATAATCTTACCCTTTCGGTACAAACATAAATCATTGGAACAAAATAGCATCAACACTTCTTGCTTCTGTCCTTGTCAAGGGAATGAAGTCATTGAAATATTTCTGCAAAATATTGAGGCTTTTGACAGAACTGAATTTCCCACCGAGAATGTAGTTCTGACCCGATTTGGCTTTCTGAGACTGGTGTCTGCCAATAGCAATTGTGTTGACTTGGCCTAAAATCTGGGCCAAGGTTTAAAGCACCAAGCAGAGCGTGTTTGTGTGTTTCTTAGTACTGACAGTTTATACAACTTCAGGGGCCTTATCAGCAAGAACAAACAGAGGAACTGAAGCAAATTCTTGTTTCTGAGTAAGGTGACATGTAGAATGGCAACAACAAAATCGCATATTGATAGCGTTGGCAAGTATGACTTGCACTAAAGTGTTGTAGTAGCTAAAACTCATGTTTTCATGCATCCTGCTAGTTGAAATCAGTTATTAATTTGGCTTGCTGAGTGATAAGGAGAAAGAAAATGGGTCTGTAATAGCAACAATAAGCAGTCTTAGATCTTAGCTGGTGGTGGTAGTTTTTATCCCTGGTGTAGGGCACAGATTCTAGTCTGCTTATTCTGTAAGCTTATTTTGTGTTGTTAGCATAGCTTTATGCAGCCCTCTTTCTTTTAATTTTAAGACTTACAGCAATATTTTTCACTATGTATAAATGAGCATTTTTTTTCAAATATGCCCTAATGTAAAATGCTGAGAGGGTTAGCTAGAGCTTTTTTCTTTACCTACTGTATACTTTTTCTGACATGTTAGATTAACTTTCAGCCCCAGGCCAATCTGTCAAAGAAACAGGGAATGTCTCCTGCTATGACAGATTTGCCAGAGGCTGAGGTTTGAAACAAGTTGGGTATTGCTTCTTACACAAAAGTAATTTCTCCCTGCTGAAGAGAGCTATCACTGAATCAGCTCAACAGAAGCCTCTGACTTGCATTACTAGGTTCTGATCAGAAAATCTGCAACAGGCATTTTTTTAATAAACTTATATGCCACAAAGGAGCTCAGGCAGTATAACTCTGGGAGAACTTTCAGCAATATAAGGTCAAAATAATTTCCTCAAGGATATCAGGAATCTAATATATATTTTAAAAACTTTCCCTGGTTGGCTTGGGTATTGTTATCAGGGTGGGTGAATACACTGCTGCACATGCAGGCAGTAGGTCAGGCTGCAGTGCAGAGGCAGCACCTTTGCTATCATTCTAGCATCTCCTCTAAGAATGGCCCTGCTCTTTAAACCTGCCTCAATTTACTGTGCAAGCTGGAAGAAATTATGTCCCCTGTCCCACCGTGGGCTTATCTATCCTAAGGGGTAGCAGTAACTGGCTCTCAAAGCCAATCCAAGCGTGTAACGGAGCCAGGGATTTTGGCACAAGGGACTGGCATCTATAGCAGGCATCCCCTGAGCAGCGTCCTGAGTATCCACACTGCAATTCCACTGCCCCGGGCACCTCATGGGACACAGTGGAGCCAGGGCTCCTTTGGCAGAGGCCACTGCTTCCCATCTTCAGGATGGGCTGGCAGAAAACATGGGGAACACAGAGAGAAAAAAGAGGATTTAGCTGGGGATCCTCAGTGCCTTTAAAAACAGCATTTTTGTAAATGTTGTGAGCAGCATGTAGATGATGGGTATTAATTTCTGTTATCATAGCTCCCAGAGGTTCCAGTTTCTTCTTACGGTTGTGCAGAGAAAGAACTCCTGAAGTAGCTCCGAGGGCTATCCGGAGGTGGGAGGTGCAGCCTCGGCAGCTGCTTTAATAAACTCCTTGCTGCCAGTTGGCTGCTTTGGGTACATCTGTGAAGAAAGCACTGCTCACCTTCTGGACACGGGGTGGGCATGGGGGGAGGAAGAAAGCCCAGGATCTAACAGGTTTAAAACGTTCAAGGAACAGAAACAAGATTTCATGTTATAGCTGAAGTTGCAAAGATTTGAGATTTGTGGATCCCCTCCAGCAGCTTCACTCCGAGATCTGCTGCAGCTTGACTGGATCCTGCAGAGGAGAGGCAGGAAAGGAGGAGGTGGTGCTTGATAAAGTACTACTATAATGTAAAAATACAGTGAATTGCAGGGCAAAAAAGAAGGGAGAAGGAGATCTTCTGAACTCTACAGGAAACAGCGCTCCTGGGAGAGCATAGTGAGAGACCTTCCTTGACAGAATTGTGTAAGGCCGTTTGGTTTTGGAGGTTTGCAGGGGTTTAGTGGCAGCTATGTGGGAATGTGTTAAGTGTGTTCCCTCGAGTACTGCACCCTGGAATGGTTTTCAGGCAGATGACTTTGGGCATAAAAAGGCCCAAACTAGATACAGGAGATACTAGACTTGCCCTTGGCACTTTTTATTTTTCAAATCCTGAAAAGCAAGACTGAATTTTAAAGCATATTAAAGATGACTATATTTAATTGTAAACCTAAACAATTAGGAAAAATCTGTTGGTATGTGAACAGTGAGGGCCTGCTCCAGAATCCCTTGGGAAAGAGACTGAAGTTCTAAAGTTGACAGAGCTGGGAGATGTGCAGAATAGCACCTCCCTGTAAGTAAGAGGCAGGAGAGAGGCAGAGCCACATGCTTTAATGGGAGGGTTGAGAGAGATGCCTCAAAAGTGCCAGGTCTCAGCTTGCAGTTCAGAGGGCCTTGACACAAAGCACCTTTTTGCTGCTTGCTGGCTGATCTGTACCAGGCTGGTTTCCAGATCTTAGTGTAGAATAGAGGCTTAAAAGAGCTGTTGTAGCAGCTAGGGAATACTGAAAGTCTCTCTTCCTTTGCCCAAACTCTTCTGTTGTCCATAGGAGGGCTAGTTAAGGATTCCTTGGCATACCTTTGCCTCTGAGTAGTATGGACATGCCTTAATGCTGCTAAAATCTTATTCTGTTGCTAGTATGTCTGTGCCTGCACTTGGAGCTGAGCAGTAGGCACTATCTCACCACCCAGGTAGTTTTTGTGTGTGTCCCAGAGTCCTTTAGGTTCCCCCCCGCCCCAGTCAGAGAGCCAGGAGGAGTAATAAGAACAAAGCTGTCAGAATTAAATGTACAGAGTAAGTCCTTGAGGCAAAACACCAACTGTGAAAAAGCTTCCCACCCTGCAGAACTGCAGACTTGATGGCTCTCACATCCTGGCTGTATCATCCCAATTCTCTGCAGCGTTAATTAGGGAGTGCAGCAGAGCAGGGAATCACAGTACAGTCCAGTTGCAATGGACCTCTGGAGATGCCCAGTTCAACATCTTTGCTCTGCCACCCCAGAGCACATTGCCCAGGCTTTTGAATATCTCCAAGGAAGGTGACTCCCTGGGCAGCCTGTTGGGTGCTCAGCCACCCTCACAGAACCTAAGGAGCTGCTGTTGGCAGATCCCAGCTGTTGGGCACCCCATGTCTGCTTCTCTGCCTTCTCAGTTTTCTCATCTTGGGTGTCCCTAGGACCACAGCATTGCTTTTTAATTGAGTGGAAGTGATTGCGAAAGCCAGAAGAAAAGCACCTGTTCATGGAAGGGACTTATGGGCTCATTTTGCCCAGCTTTCTTGCTGGTTTGCTATGGAGCACTGTAAGTCTAAATTACACTTTTGAAAAATAAATGAACAAAGTAAATGATGTGCCCAAGATATCCTTGACTGGGTTTTTTAATAGTGTTTGTTTGCTTACTTGCTAATTTGCAAGATCTGGTAATTTGCAGTCGGCCTCCCAGTCATTAGAGTGAATTAGTGAGGTTCTATTATATCAGAGAGACAAGCAAGTTAATAAGAGAAAGGGAAATGTCCCACATTAGTGAAGCTATAGGGAAATGGCTTGAATGTCTTTCCACTCTTTAGTGTCATTATCTCAAAAGTTAAACTGTTTCATACCACTTTAGTTCTTAGTTTATTTCCTTGCATGTAAATAACTGTTCAAAAAGAGTTTCTCCTAGTCTTTAGTGAAGGTGATCTCTTGTTACTGTTTGTTTGAATACCTCCGTCGTGGGCCTTTTATCACTTTTACGATGTTATAAGAAATATGTCATCTGTATAGCATCTGCCCAATGTTTGCTGAAAATTAAGCTGGTTTAGAGCATTGTATTTCAGACCTGTCATAAAGATTTCAGTGGTGATGTTCTTTCACTTAACAGAATTATTGTGAGGTTTTTATGTTTGTTTTGGAAAGGCAGGAGATGGGAAATGCTGTGTTTTGACAAAGTCCTGAAGCATCTGGTTTGAAATCCTGTGATGAGGTTCTCTCACCAAGCCTGGCTTTTTAAAAGCATCAGAGGTCAGTACTTTGTATGAACATATGAGCCTTTGCTACTTGACACTTTGCATGAAAGGATGGTCTTTCAGACATAAACACACTCTGACTGTTGTCAGAGAAGTATCTTTTTCCAGTCCTTCCCCTTTTACTGTAGAAATCCTGGAATAGTCACCTATTTGGTGGTTGTGACCTTAAAAGGAAAGGGTTGTGGAAGGGCAAGACATGAAGCAATCATTCTATGATATTTAATTGGCTTAAGATATTCACACTTTAAGTCCATGAACACTTTCTAAATAAGCTGACCTCTTATGTGTTTGATTACATTTCTCAGCCACTGGAAATGAAGAGAATTCTTTCTACTTGGTTGTTCTCTTAGAAATAAGCAGAATTTATGGGGTAATTTTCGCTCTGTTTGTTCTATAAGAAAATAGGAAGAAGGAGCAGAATAATTGCAACCAATATGCAGAATTAGAACATTAAACTTGTCCTTGCCCTGGACTTATTGATGCCAACGTGACTGCATTTGTGCAGTTTCTTTGCTTTTAGAACCCTTTAATTTGAGGCTGTGCAACCAAGGCTGGTGGCAGATAAGGTTATCTAGCGCTTGGACGTAATTTCCCTTTTCCATGAGTCATTTGCTCTTCTCTTTTTATAGATGTGGATGAATATTTCTTCCTCATTTTCTAGCTTCCTTTATTCTGTAACATACACTATGTACTGACATTATTTTAATGTTTTTAATTTCTAGTATGGCATAGAGCAGCTCAAATATATATATTGTAGTCAGGAGCTGCCTTTTTTTCATTGCTTGGATAACTAAGAAGACAATACAGTGAATTTCTCCAGGGATGCACTAAGCTTAGGTAGGGATGTGGGTTCCCTCCCCTCTAAGGTGTGGGCTTTACTTCCCACTAAATACTTATAGACTGTTTGAGCACCTCTTCACTTACAGTTCGTCAGCAGAACTAAATTGGGCTATTGTGGGTCCTATAGATACCATTTTAAAAATGCAAACACCTGGGAAAAACAGCAAGTGTTTTAAGATGCTGTTATAACTTGAAAATTTTGATTTTTTTCTGATGCTGTTATGATTGCACCAGAAAATGTTTTGCTTTGAGTGAAAGATACTGCATATCTTAGCTGTGAGATTTTTCTCCATTTTTCAATGAGGTAGACAGTTTAATTGCTGCAATGTGTCTTAGCCTCTCTTTATCTTAGCTTTATTGCAAAACCTCCATTATCAGAGGATCTAAGTGATGTATGTTTATTAATGGACTTTTTTTCCCCCCTCATTTGTCTGTGAGACCTTTATAAAGATGGAAAACTGGAGCCCTTGACTGGTCAGGGCCCCTGTTCAGACCACTTGCTGCCTGGGCCTCGTTGAGATGTGCTAATAACTGCCCAATTTCAATTCAGAGGAGCAGATAGTGACTGAAACACACACCAGCTGGGCTGGCACTCCAAGATCTCCACAGACAAGTAGCAAACAGGGCAGCCAAGTCAGGTGGGCCTGGGTAGAGGGTGGTTCAAGCTGCTCGAAGCTCCCCTTAGCCGTGGGGACTGAGGCACCATCAGTAGCTGTGCAGGCCGCGCAGCCCTGTTGTCTCTTTGTGGTGGATCAGAGGCCCTGCATGAGGACACGCTGCTGTTGGGACATCTGTCCTGTCTTGGGGAGACCCTTTGTGTCCAGGGGTGTTTTGTGGTATTGGGCAGGAGAGCAGTGTGGTCTTAGGGTTGTCTTACCCTCAAAAAACAGCGTTTTTCCTGCCATAGTCCTACATTACATTTTGGCTTTCCACGCCATGACTGAATCTTTGTGTTGAGCTTTCCTCTCTGCATCTCTGAGACTGCACACTTGCCCTGTTAGGGTGCAGAATAATCATCTTCTATTTATTTATTTTTAATGGAAAAAGTCACTGCAGTCTGTCCTAGTCAGAGGAGATGCTTCACGCGAGCCTGCCAGAAACGATCAGGGTTTCACTGTGCTGAGGGGGAAACTGGCCTGGGCTCCAGTGCATGTCGCTGAGCTTTGGGTTCCTCGCCGCAAGAGGCAAGCGGGCAGCCCAAGGCCCTGGCGATCAGCAATGCTCCTTCAGTGGAGATTTCTATATTCAGCTGCTCTGCGTGTGCTGTTGTCAAGAAGATAAGTGAAAAATCCCCTCAAAATGAGGGTGTCACATGAGGCATGCAGAGCTGCTGGGCTGCTCGCTGCCATTGCAGCTTGGCTTGGGGGAATCGCCTTGTGTGGGGATGTGGGTGGTTTGGGTTGATTGAATTATTTATTTATTTATTTTGTATGTGGGTGTGTGTGAGGAAAATCTGTTGTCAGATTCAATCAGCTCTTAGCCTAGCTAAATTGGACAAGCAAATGCATGTTCAAAAATCATGTGCTTAGGAAATTTTTTCCATTGCTGTTTCTAGACATTGTAACAGGACTACCCTGGTGCTTACCTGCTTATTTTATCTGCTTTATTCTTCTCCTTGTGTGGCTTCTATATAAGCTTTCTAAGTCTGTGTTTTGTTTTTATATTCCTCTTATCATAAAGCTTTCTTGGCTGGTGACTTTTGACTTTCTTGGCCTGACTTTTTAGGCAGCATTGCTGCTGCTGCTACTATATATATGTGTGTGTGTCTGTGTGTGTGTATATATTTATATATATCAAATATTATTTTTCTGAATCACTGACCTAAAAACATCGGAGGGAAAGCCATCTTTGAAGTAGTGTGAGACTTGGGAGGCAATAGATGTACCTGTCCTTCATGTCTCCTTAGTTTTAGCCTGATTAACCAACCAATGTAAGGATATTGTTTGAGTAATGACTGCAGTGTGATTCAATGGTACAAGGAGATCCAGGGGATTATTTACTTCCTATTCTATGTCTTGAAGATGTCTATCCTGCTGGCCCCTCCAGGAAATATTTGTGCAAGTGAAGTTGCTTTTTGCTTTTGTGACTTTTATTCAAAAATGAACTGCAGTAATGGCTGCAGGGAAATACAAAATCCTCTTCATTGTTCCTGGTAGTTTCCGTGATATCTTAGCTATTGAATAATCAAAATAGATTTCTGAAGGGCTGCAGTACTGACTCATGTGATATATTAGACCAATCATCATCCATAGCCACTGAATTAAATGCACTTCTAGGAAGTATCTAGTAGTAACCTCACTCCCAAGAGCTGGTTCTAATTAATGTTTGCAGAGTCCTTCCAGGTCATGACTGTCAGAGCAGCAGCATTAATACCTGCTCATCAGCACATCTCTGATGCTTAACTCTTAGGACTGTATTAGAAAGATTTGAAAAATCTCTTCATTTCTTCAGAGCTTGTCAGCCTCTATACGTGCTCAGCTGCGGAGGCTGAGGAAGTTGTGTGAATGAATGAACCAAACCAGAACTTTCCTCCCCAGCCAAGGGCAGTGTAACATTCATATTGGTATCTTTTAGAGAACGGGATAGCTTCATGTCCGAGGTCATCAGCTTTATTTATTTAAAATAGCCTTAATGCATTGCATATCTTTCATATCTACACCTAAATTTTCATTTATATGTGACTGGCTGAAGACCACTAGTTTTTCATCATGAGAAATGGTGGTTGAATTGGATCTTCCCCAGCTCTGAAGGGATGTGCATCATGGAAGCAGGTGTTTGGTTCAGAATGAGAGTGGAGATGGTTCTGCAGGGAATACGCATAGCAAAGCAATGTCATAAATAGGTCTTGTGTCAGTGTTTGGTGTAGTGCCTTGATATGTGTCATCATGAATTATATATTATTTCAGATTTATCACCTCTTCCACCGATAAGGGACACTGCTACTCTGAGTGAGTTTTCTTCGTGGCTTAAAAGATTTACTGATATGTTGAAATTTCTTGTATTGGAGATTCAGATGAACTTTGGAAACTTGAGATAAGAACTATAAATCTGCTATGAACTAGGAAGCTATTTTTCAAGGCGGGTACCTATTGACAGAGTTTGTGCTAGTTTATTCTTCTGCTTCTCATTTGTGTGCATCAGAAGAGCTTTCTCTTTTCAACAATATGAACAATATTGTGGATAATACAGTATATAGGTAACTTATCAAAAAGAAGTGAAGTCTTCATCAGAGCACCAAGTGTTTCCTCATAGGAATAAATGAGGAAGGAGTTTCCTAATGTAAATGACCAAAGTACTGCTTTCAGGTTTTGTTCTTCTGCTATTTTATGCTTGGGATGTTATTTAAAATATCTAGACCTAAGCCTTTATTTTTGTGCTTTAAGGCAATGTTATTAAATTTTGGGCTAGATGGGTTCATTTACATTAAGATTTTTATGAGGAGTTGGCTCCAGTGAGGTTGAAAATGAGATCATTTAGTTGGATGGCATAAGAGCAAAGAACTGTGTGAACTGGCGAACACAGTTTCTCATTCACTGGGCAGAGGTAGGTGCTTTGTATTGATTTGCTGTGTGTGTTCTGACCGCTGCAAAATGTGGAGCTGGGAGTGTTTTAACTTTGCTCATATTGCCAAAGTGGAAGATCTTTTAGATGATACAAGTCCCAAGACTCAAGCCCAGCACTGAAGCAGTGTCTCCCTCTTTGGGCCACTCCATCATTTATCAGACAGCGTGAGCAGTAGGGAAACACTGAAACTTGGGACCCTGCTGCAAAAGGCACGGAGAAAACCAAGAAATCCATCATTGCACTTGAGAAAATTTTGAAAAATCACCATGCTAAGTTTTGGGATCATTTCAACCTCTTCTGAAAAGTCTCCTAGCTTTAGGATTTCTTGGGATCCTGTTGTAAAGAGCGCGCTTTATAGAGTGTACAAATAAATTCTCCATAGAACTGAAAATAAAACTAAGGTGTGAATACAAATGTACACAACTATAAAGCCAAAGCACAAGCTTGGGAAGCATTTTGACCTTTCTGAATGTTAACATGGTGGAACATCAGGTCAGGATCTCGGATTTATTTACCTAGTTAACTTAATTACTGGAGTCAAAGTGCCAGACTTGGAGGGTTGGAAGAGGTCTTGTGTTTCCTGGAGTGGCTCTTTGCACTCTATAAAACCAAGGCTTTTATTTCCTTCTGTCTGGAAGGTCCTGTTTTGTGCACAAGTTTTGTTCTCCCAGCAGTAGGAATAATGAAAGGGCATTAAAAGTAGGATGAGTTTCCTTGTTGTAGCTACCATGTAAGGATGGATTTCTGGCTTTTCCTTCTGTGCTTTCCACGTTCCGGGGAGGTGCTGGAGCTTGGGTTCGTGCCTTCGTGATGCTCATGCCTGCAGGTGGCAGCATCTTCCTGCTCTATGTGCGGTGGCCAATTTCCCAATCTCCAACTTGATTAGGAACCTGAAAATTAGAAGCCAGATCTTCCCACCCCCTTTCAGGTCCACGCTGCTCTTTGCTGAGCTGTGACCGTACTGAGGTGCTCACCCGACACCTCTTCCAGACCAGCCGGCTCTTTCTGCCTTCATTCTGACCCTGGTTCCTCCCTTTGCTTCTAGGTGACTTCCAAGGCTTCTGAGCAGGAAGACAGGGTATAGGGAATGGCTATGGGAAATGCTGGGAGCTTTTGGAGGCAGAACAGTTAATGGGTATTGGGAAAACTGCATATCTTTTCTGTTCCTCTTCTACTCTGTTCAAATACTTTTTATTGCTACTGAATTCTGCAGAGTCCAAAGTAGCTGGAACCATATGGAGCAGGGTTTTGTTTTTGAACAATATGATTCTGATTTCCTTCAGATCATCCTCTGAATAAAAGCCATTAAAAATAAAAACAGAAACTTTGTTATCAACTGTAACAGGATGTTTGGGTTGCGGTTTTATGTGAATATCCAGATAAAAAGAGCATTAGGTTTTTCTCAAGGAAGATAAACCAAAAAAAAAAAAAGTAGGAAGAGTAAGTATAGTAAGAGGAATAGTTGGAGATCGTACAGAAATAAGTGTGAAGGGCTGTGGGGAGAAGGGATTATTTTCCCTGACTCTATTAACTCCTGCCAGGCTCAGGCTTTCTTTCAGGAAAACATCAGATCAGATACCTAGTGTCTCCTAAGGGAAAATCCATAAAAATTACATCATGAGAGCACACTCTCATTAGGAGCATTTTCCTGCGGAGCCACTGGGAAAACGGCTCCTGTGCCTCATGGATGGGTGTGGGAATCAAAGTCTGCAGCAGGGCTGAGCAGCCTGCCTAGAGCCGACTGGACTGCTTAAAATAAGCCCAGTCAGCCCAGGAAAACAGGTGTCCTGTGTCTCTTATGTTGGTTTTCTCTACCCAGGGATTCCCTTCACATGGAGAATTCACAGCTACGTAATTAGAGCAGCTTTCTAGTGCATGAAGAGAGGTATTGAGTCCCCTGTGCTTCTCTGCTGGCGACACTTAAAGTCACCGTTGCAGAAGGACTCTACCAATATTGCCTCTGATAATAGTGTAGCTTTATGTGCTTGGCTCTTGTCCAGTAATTACTGCTCATCTCGGCCACGTTATCAGGCTGCGTCTGTAGCTTTGCCCTCCTCACTGGAAAATGAGGCCCCTCTGTGTTTTCTATACCCATATTGGGGGTTGTATCATACGTGCTAAGTCTTGTATCGTACATGGCAAGTCTGCTCTCAGAAGGAGAGTGAACTATACCTTTTCCATGTGCTGAGGACCCACAATACTCCTCTGTAGCTTGTCTTCTGTTAGAAAAATCTGGAAAATGTGAGTTTTGAATATCTAACTTGTCCTCCTTTATAATAGTGTGGAAGATCAAAATTCAAAATGCATTTTTTCATGCCATCAGGAAATAGCAGTATGTTATGATAGCCACATACGCTCAACCTGCAAAATTCAAGTGCCATCCTTTTCTAAGATAAAAGTATTCCAAATAGGCTTTTTAGCATTGCATTTGTTTTTATGAAACGCACAGTTATTTCTCATAGTTATTTCCCATCCTGTTAGAGTAATGAACAGATGCTGGATGTGGCAAAGGGACAGAAAATTAAATACTGCTGGTCATCAATCATGTCTCTATAAGTGTTGACTGTTGGCTGGCTAGTAGGGTACAAATTTCAGGTTTATCTGTTACTTTCACCTGGATGCAGATTTTTAGATAGGCCTCAAGTGCTGTGCTTTGAAGGGAAGCCTTGCTTCCCTTCAGCTTTATGGTGGCCGTTAAGGTAATGATTCAGAATAGGCTCTCCGGCTGTGTTGCTGCTCTCCTGGAAGCTTTTGGGGATTTTCCATGTTTTGTGTTCTGGGACTTCTGTAATCAAGTGGGAATCTGCATTTGGGGGATCCAGTAGAATCCTCATGACTCATCTTTTGGGATTTAGCCATCAGTCTCCACGCTCTCTGAGCACCCCTGCCATTTCCATAGCACCCTTAGGATGCAAAATGGAAAAAGTGTGTGGTGACTTTGCAGGCATGTAGTTTGGCTGTGGGTATAATGTTTGAAGTTTTGTATTAGTGCTGGGACCAGGTAAATGAGGACCCCTGGAAAATGGCTGAGATATTTGAGACTTGTATTGCAGACTTGCATATGTGTAAGTCCAAAATTGTGCTGATCACTCTTGTTCTCTGTGTTTATATATGTGTGTGTGTTTGTGTATTTTTTTCTCCTATACCCAATTAATTTGATGAAAGCTGCTTCCAGACCTCTTTATAGTAACAAGAGGATAGTGCTTAAGAATTGGCATGACTAAAATTGGCAGTAACCTTTCAGGATACTATTAAGTTGCTTAGACTGATATGATAGTTTGTCTGTTCAGTGATGCTGTCATTTTATTTTAATAATAAAAAATAAATTCTTGAATTGAACAGAGTGGCCAGTGTCGAGTGCTGGCTGTGAGGATGGGACCTGGAGCCAGGCACCCTGCCTGTGGGATCAAGCGCCTCCGCATGTAGAACAGGCGTCGGATGGCTCGGTAAGCCGGCTCTGAAGGAGCCTCCGTGATGCCTGCAAGGAGGCTGGATGCTGTGTAGCAAACACTAATTGTAGATTGAAGGCACTTTTGTGCAATGCAACTCGATCTGGGTACAGCACCTTTCAGGTTTGACTTCATACATTGTAGAATCCTCTCTCTCCATCCATGTAGTTAAAGCTTCTTACTCTTAATATCTTCAAACATACTATGAAAATGTACTGCTGTAGTCTTCATGTTCAATTACCATCATGTGCCCAGTTCCATACTCTTGTATGTACAGCTTTGATGTGAATCACCAGAATTACTCTGCGCGTGCACACATCCTTGTTGCAATATGTGGGTCAGTGCTGCCATCTCCTCTGCTAACAGCACTGACTCTGTATCATCTGCCCTTCCTAGAAATTGAAATAATACCCCTAGCCAGTTTGAATGTTGTGCCTAGAAAGTACGCTACGCACGGGGATGTGTCCTGCCACAAGGAATTGATGTCAAAGATAGCACAGTGCCATGTACAGTGACTGGGAGATTGCCTTGCTCCGAGTTTCTCTGCCTTTATTATTTATTTATTATCTTATTTTCCTGGTACATGGGCTGATTGTTGGTATGTTTTGCAAAACAGAGAGAGGAGGGGAAAAAAAAGGCAGAGTTATTAGTTTTGCTGCTTGGTGGTGAGGTGTAAGGATGCTTGGTAGGGTGAGGCTCGTCACTGTGATGTTCATACTGGCACACAGGTCGCTCCGTTCCTTGGCAAACTGGTTTCTCCCAGCAGGCAGAATCTCCAAGTGGCTCCGACTGAAGAGCTTTTCACCAGAAAATGCCAAACTGGTGTCAATAACCAAGCAGCCATGGTGGTTCTCTCAGAATACAGCAGGGAATCGTGGCCCATCTGCCCGGCAGGGCTCAATCTCCAGTGTCATTTAGAGTGTAGCGGGCACTGAACTTGCTGCAAAGTCTTTCAGGGTTAAGACCCAACTCGGGTGCTGGAAGTGGAATCGTGGCAGATTCTTCAGCCATTCCTACTGAATGACTCTGCTCAATGTGAAGTAAGGCTGAACTGGACTCTGTGCCAGTGTTCCGTAGAGCCAGCTCTTCCTGCAGAAATGATCTTTTCCAGCACAGCTTGACACATGCATAATCAGTTGGAAGCAAGTCCAAAATTGTTTCACTTTGGTTCATTCTGTGATTAGTGAATTCAGTACAGGCTCTTTTCGTTTTAGATCTTTAATATTTCTAACAGGCATACAGAAATATTGTTTGTAGGGAACGTTCTCTAAAGTTCTTTAAAGCCCATAGTTACAAAGACTGGGATTTTTCAAGTAACTGAAAACAATGTTCCCCACAGCACTGATCTCTTATGAAAGATAGAAACTAGGAGGTACTTCCAAGCCCTGACCACACTGCAATTTGTGATACAGGCACAATGAATGTTGTTGTCTGTCTTTGAAGTGTTCTAATTTCAGGAAGTTGGTGGCTTTATCTAAACGATAGGATCTCACATTGAGAGCTGCGTGAGAAACGGTGAACAGTGTGTGTCTGTGTATTCAGCTGGCCCTTCTGATGGAAATTGCAATAAAGTGAAATATTGCTGCTAAGACACAGTTCAAAGCAGAGTGTCCCTGAAACTCAGTGACCTGCTCTTTTAACAGTGCGCTCTGATGTAAAAAGAATTTGAGAGCTAAACATTTAAACAGCATTTTTGGGAAGGTTAGAGTAGGAGTTTCTGCATCTTCCATTGCTCTTCAGTCTGGACTGAAGGAACAGGTCACTTAGGGTGTCTGATAGTGTTACACCGTTGTTTGCTTGAGTGGTAAAGTGGGGATTATACTTGCAAAGGCCTGTGATGCAATTCATTTCTATGAAGTTGCACAGAAATTGCAGGTGTTAGTAGTGTCCCATGTGATTATGGTGACAGGGGGATATGCTAGTTTGTCTAAACTGGGATTAAGTAGTGCTGAAAACCTGTCAAAAGGCTGCTCCTTCAGGATTTGCACACACCACAGATTTAGAATGGCTTGGGTGAACCTCTGGCCTTGGCTGAACTTGGTGTCCTTTAAAGGTTGCCTTGAATGACAGATGGAGGAACCTTATATTGTGATAACCTTCTATCTGAAAGATCTCAAAGTACTACGGAAATCGATATGTAAACTATATATAGATTATAGCAGTTCTGTTTGGCAGAACACAGTGAAACAAAACAACATGCGATAGAAATGGAAATGGAAAAACACAGTGTTAAGCTCAAAGTACAGGCGGAACGCAGGGAGACAGGCTGTAATTGTCAGCTGGGACCTGGGAGGAAATGGGGAGGTGTTGCTGCTTTTCCCACACAACGTGCCGTGCGCTTTGGGGTCTGAACTCAGAGGCTCTCAGATGCCTTTATAGCTTGTGTGAAGACCTGCGACTCCGGTGGCAAGTAGTTTGCAGGGATGCAGGTTAAATAATGTTTCATGTAGAAGCAGCAGGGCTGCCTGTTTCTCAGCGTAACCTTGCAAAAAAGGTGTGTGTCTTGAGCTGCTGCATCGTTAGTGAGGAAGGTACCGCTCGCCAAGCTGCGTGCGGGAGAGCTTGGAGCAGCAGCTTGGAGCGCCTCTGGGAAGCCTCCCCCTCAGGGCTTGCTCAGCTTGGTGGAGCTTGGATTGCAGGACAGGGCCAATATGTCTCTAAAAAAAATAAAAAATAAAATAAAAAAAGGAAAAAACAAGCGTCTATATACTCTATACTCGACAAGCATATTTTTGTCTTTAAAAATCAAGCATGGAGAAATGCTGGCAAGTTTTTAAGAGGTTGCCCTTTTTACTTTTGACCTTGTGCAACTGCCTGGTTTTGAATCTCTCTGTTCTCTGCAGCGGAGAATTGATGGAGCTGATCTGATCCGGCAAAAGCTGCTGCTTATCCTGCCTCGTTGCTTTGATAAAGATGCTGGTAAGAGCAGTCTTAGCCAGGCTGCTGCTTCTAATTTTTCTCATCTTCCAGCAAAACAATGAAGCTTGAGAAATCACACTTTCTGCTTTTTCAACCCAAGAAACATATTAGCGCTCAACAATGTGTCAGGAGATTTGCTATAAATCTTAACTATCTAAAATAAATGTCCACTCTTTAGTATTTTAGAAACAGTGGAGCTGCTTGTAGAAGTGAAAATGATAGAAGTTCTGTGTTCATTTGCATGAACTTATCTAATTATCCCAGCGAGGCTGTCACCAGGCTGTTTGCATTCTAGCCCTCTGTCTGGTACGCGGGTGCTTGACTGACTAGTGATTTACACGGTGCCCTGCTGAAATACTGCAAGTGGCAATTTAGAAATAGCAATTTAGAAGCTGATCAGTGAAGGCTGATTGTGCTGAATCAGTCAAAATGCTACATTGGTTTCCATTTAATGGATTTGCAGAAATTAATTATTTAAATGTCCAATGACTTCTTTCTGTTTTTGAAGTAACTTGATTTTGAGTGGCCCTAAATGAACATAAACACAGATTTCCCCTCCCTTCCTCTTTTAAATATTTTACCAACTTTTACTGTCACTGTGATAATTAAGGAAATTGATAATATGTCTTTAGAGGAAGAACAAGGGCCCTGCAAAGGCAG
>JAVCKT010023420.1:0-22053 GCA_032273925.1 Rhynchotus rufescens
GCACCGCCCCGGACCGCACCGCACCGGACCGCACCGGACGGGACGGGGCAGGGGGGCGGCGGGCGGGGGGTTCCCTATGAACGGCGGGGGGGGTCCCCTATGGGGGGGGTCTATAGGGAACCGCTGTAGAGCCGGAATGGACGGGGGGCGTGGGGGGTGAGGGGGAGGAGAATGTCCCCTATGGGGGCTGTAGGGAGCTCCTATAGGACCAGGACGGGTCTGAGGGGGGCCACAGAGTGCTGCCCAGGCCCCGCTGCCCCACAGGTCCGGGCTGCAGGGTGGGAGAGAGACTCTCTGTAAAGGGAGTTGGGGGCCCTATAGGGGACCCTTCCTAAAGGGTCCCGGCTGCAGAGCTGTCCCCTATAGGGCTGCAGGTCCCTATAAGCCCTGCTCACCTCCCTTGGGGCTTGGCAGTGCGGAGCTCGGAGTCCAATGGCCTTCCTCTCCCTCCTGGGATGAATCCCGCTGCGTGCAGACATCCCCGTCCCCACGGCCACCTCCCTGTCCCCACGTCCGTGTCCCCGTCCCCTCCTGGTGCGCGGGGCTGAGGCCACCCCCGAGCTCGTCCCTTTGCCCGTGGTGCCCGCAGGCGTGTACGTGTGCGCCAAGTGCGGCTACGAGCTCTTCTCCAGCCGCGCCAAGTACGAGCACTCGTCCCCGTGGCCGGCGTTCACCGAGACCATCCACGAGGACAGCGTGGCCAAGCGCAAGGAGCGGCCCGGCGCTTACAAGGTGCCCCTCCGAAAGGGCTCGGAGAACGGAGCGAAAAAGCAGAGCCCTTTCCTTGCATCAGAACCCCACCGTCCTCTCCCGCGGGACCGCTGACTGCCGGGCCCTCCTTCTGTTCCCAGGTGTCCTGCGGCCGCTGCGGCAACGGGCTGGGCCATGAGTTTCTCAACGACGGCCCCAAGAGGGGGCAGTCCCGTTTCTGAATATTTAGCAGCTCGCTGAAGTTCGTCCCCAAAGGTGAGCTGCTCTGAGGGTGGCTCTGTGCTCCTCGGCTCGGCTGAGCCCTCCTGCGGTGGGCTCAGTTGGACTGAGGCTGTGCTTGATCAGAAGCTTATTAACCCCAGTTTCACTGCTGTTTGCTTCCCAGATCCCTGCTGTGCCGATCCTGGGGATGGGGCAAGGCAAGGGCTGGGAGTTCCTGAACTGATGTTCACACAGCAGGGAGGATTTGCTGGGTCATCACCCACAGAAATCACACGGGGAGTTGGAATGTTGCTTTGGAGATAGGCAGCGGGTCTTCCGGGAAGGGGAGGGCTGCTCTCCCGTGTGGCTTTCACCCTGCTTCCTTCCCCTGAGCCAAAAAAGGGCTTTGGGGAACCTCGTCTGAGGGCAGCGCCGTGGCTGCATATCGCTGCTACTTATCGCACCGCAGCTCCTGTGAAATACTGGGTGCGTGCAGCAAAATTACTGTATAAACCAGACTGCTGGTTCTGGAGCAAGAAAGGCAGACCCTGATTTTTCATTTTCCTTTTTCTCTTTTTTCCTCTCCTCCTTGTAGGCAAAGCAGAGGACTCGAAGGAGAAGTAAGCGAGCTGCTGCACCCGGCACTCCGCTCCCCGCTGATCCCACGCTCACGCTTTGGGATGGACCGTCGGGGCAGCAGGGCACTCGGAGCAATAGAAAGCCTGGAGAAAAGAGGCTCCCGGTTCCCCCAGGCCAGTTCTGTCCTCAGGAGCGGTGCTGGGTGCTGGGGGCAGAGCTGTGGCAGGGCAGCCGTGGGGAGCGAGGGCAGCGTGTGGTTGCGGGAGCTCTGCCCTGGCCTGGGTGGGGGCTTCTGTGACGTCTGTCTGAGGTTGCTGTACGTGTGTTGGAGCGATGCAAACGCCACAGCTCCTCGTCCTACCCGCCCTTGCCCTCCTCTCGTCCGCCTGTTCTCGGAAACATCCTGCGCTCTGCCAGCGCTGGCTCTTAGCAGCCCTTCTGCTTCGTCCCCTCGGCAGCAGCTCTGCGCCCCTCTGCTCTGGAGCGCGGCAGGGCCGGGGCTCCCTCGGAGCCGCTGCCAGTTCTGCCTCAGCACCAGCTGCCATCCAGCGTCGCTCCGCTGCCGCTTCCAGCGGGTAGCGCTGGGTAACAGGGATCAGAGTCCGGGTTAATCTCTGGGTGCTATTCTGGGCTGGGATCATGGTATGAATTGTCCTATGTAAACCCTTCCAGGATGCTAGGGCAAAGATGATTTTATGATCCTGCTAGACCAAATCCAGGTGTTTTACCCTTCTGCCACATCTTGCACACAGTAGAGACGGTTCTAGATTTATTCTCTGGGCTTGATTCTGGCCTTGCCTCGCGCCAGGTCCGTTACTGTGTCCAATCAACCCAGCGGGGTTAACGGTTCCTCCTTGCTTGCACTGGTGCAAGGAAGACCAGAATCAGGCTCAGCAAGTGCAACTTACATAACTCAGGCTTTAGGAATCACATGTTTGAGTGTCCTTTGCACTGGGAAGGGCCACAACGTTGATTTGTCCTTAATTCACACTGTGATCCTGCCCTGTTTTCGGTTAGACACGCACAGATGAGTGGCGAACCCCGATCCTTTGGTCACCACGGGGTTTTTATGGACCCGTGGCTCCAGAATTACAGCGTGTGGTGGTTGGCCAAGCTGTGCCACGGTCCAGCTGCCCTCGGAGGGCAGCTTTTCATGCATTTCATGGGCTTCTCATGCGTTTTACCTCCTCGGAGACCGTGGGGACACTGGCACCCAGTGCAACGCACCAGCTCAACGCCTGGCGTTCGCTGCTGACCTTGTACCTCTTGGAATACTAAAAATAAACCACTGATTCACTGTGCCAGACAGCTTCTTTTTCAAGCAGCGCCTCTAGACGGTAAGTCCTGGGGGGATAACGCAGGGATTCCTCCTCTCCTGCTTTTCTTGGTGTTGACTCACTGTCTGCGTTGCTGTAGGCTAAGTCTGTCTGGGACGTGCGCTAGGTCTGTGTCCTAGGAAATCTAGGACAATCTTCCTGCGTCTGAGGATAGGGCCAGAAATCCGAGGGCAGATTTTGCCAGGTGACTCAGAGACATCTCCCAGGAGTCTCCGTCTGCAGCCACGGACGTGGGAGCCCAATATCCCGAAATATCCACCGCACATCCAGCCTGCTCAACGCACTTGGCCTGAGGCTGGTCCGTGTGGTTTTGTCCTGCATCTGTCGCACTTATCCTGGCTTTGCAGCGTGGAAGGGGGAATGCTAGAGCTTTGAGGCACTTCCAGAATCAAAACATTCCTCGGGGAAAATCTTTTCTTAGATGAGCGCTTTTACTCGATTGTGGTTGGTTTTGGCTTGTTTCACAGCTCAATGCTTTTGCTCAGGGTGACTTCTAGACTGTGGTCTGGCAGGATTGCCGGGGGGAGGGCTGAGGAGTTCCGCAGGGTCTGCAGGAGTTTCCGTGGGGGAAGCTGGGTGGGTCCCAGCTGTGGGTCCCAGCTGCAGCGCCCGGGAGGGTCCCCTGCTCCGGCACAGGCGGGTGCCACGTTCAGGGAAGCTGGGAATGGAGCTGGACGTGGCCCGGCCGGCCTCCCCGCTGCAGCCTCCGGGCTCCGTGGGGCTGGGTGATGGAGAGGGGTCCGTGCCCAGCACTACCCCTGGCTCCCCACGTCCTGGAGTGGATGCACGGAGCCGCACGGAGCAGCTTTCCACAGCGCAGGCACCGCTCGCTGCCTTCCTGCTGCAGTGTGGGCTGCGGACGCAGGAGGGTGCACGCGCCGTTCCCGCTCCTTCCTCCCCCAGAGGCGGGCGGCTGCTTTGGGAAGCCCCAGTTTTCCAGGCACAGCCACGGCAGGAGGCACCGGAGCCTCCCGGTTGGGAAGGGGCTGCGCTGGGGCAGCCGCATCCTCGCCCAGGCCAGGCCACCACTCCGGTCCCTTCCCCGCTGCCTGGGGCGCTGCTGGGTCCCTTGTCCCCACTGGGGACACTGCAGACACCCATGGGGCCCACGGCACAGGACAAATCTGCCCCAAATGCTCTTTTTTCCCCCCGTTCTGCCGCATGGGGCCAGTTCTCTGTTTGTGCCGCTGCCTCCAGGCTGGGCTTAGGCTGCTCCTTTCCTGCCACCATCCATCCTCATTTGATCATTAGGCTAATGACGATTCTGGCTTAATATGAACGTTTTGCTTAGTTGGGCAAAAGCAGCCCCACATCAGCGACATGAGTTTAATGGCACAGCGGGCTCCGAGGCCCCAAATTGAATTACGTTGCCAGGCTGATGCGAACTTCCCTGCTTGTTTAAAGCCCCATTCGTTTCCCTGCCGTAGCCTCCAGCTGACCTCCCTTTTAATTTTTATATTTCTGGTTTCTTTGCATGACACAGAGTGGACCCGCTGTCCTGACCTGCTGCGAAAGGGCTCCGGAGGGCCAGAGCACGGCGGGATGGAGATTAATTCTCTTAATAAAGACGGCAGGACCTATAGAAATTACGTTACGCGAGGGGAAAAGGCAAATGAGCCGGAGGCATCAGGAAGCTCTAATCGCTGCTGCTCCTCTGGGCAGGTTTGGTCCAAGGAATTGTTTTAATTACACCTGGTGCTTTAATTGCACCTGGCGCTGCAGAAATGCAATGAGGACCAAGTGCTTTCTTATTTATTCTTTTTTTTTTTTTTTTTTTGTGAATTATGGAAACCCGTAATTAAAATTTCCCATATGGAAAAACGTAATTAAAAAGGAAACCCGGTGACACGCCGGTCCCGTTTCAGCGAGGCGCAGAGGGCTGCAATGGGGCCCGTTGCCTCCGGGCAATGAGTACCCCTGGGAGGGGGAAAAACAGCAATATCTGCAGAAAAACTAAGGGCTTATTCCCCCTTATTCTGCTCTTACCGGAGTGTTTCGGACACAGCACCTTGGTGGCCGGGGACGGAGGTGTCCGACCCGGAGCGGGAGAGGCGGCTTCCCGCTGGAGCCGCAGCTCCCAGCTCCCGCATGGGCACCGTTCACCCCAAACCCCACCAGCCCCACAGGAAAGTGGGGTGCCCAGCCCCCTTGGTCAAAGCAGGATGGAAAAGCAGCCCAGGAGCAAATCCGTGCGCTCGGCAGGCGCCGGCGCGCGCCGGGACGGCTGTCTGGATGCAGAGCAGATCAGGAGCAGGAGCCGTGCGGGACGGCTCGGCTTGTCCTCTGCCTTGCAGCTAACCTAATTCAATTAGCAGGGACAGTAAATAGAGCTCGTTTGGATGTAGGCGGAGGGGTTGGTGCAGCTCCCTCTCTAACAGCCGGAGCGGGGAAGCTAGGGCAGAGCTGCAGGAATCCCTGCAAAAGCCCCATTTTGGGCAGGGTTGGTGACCGCCCCGTCCAGAGCCTTGCAGATCGTCAATGGAATTAAATCATATCCTTATGGGATGCAAAAGGAAGAGGGGAAGGCAGCGGGAGGGAGGAAACGGGGCAGGCTATTTAAAGAGCGGCCGCCGGCGCGGTCCACATGTGTCCTCACGATTGCGCCGCATTCCTGGGAGATGATTTGCCCGGCGCGCATCTTCTCTGCATCACGGGCTATCTTTGTTCCCCTCTGACGTCCCCGCTCGGCGCTGGGATTTTGGTGCCTGCCAGCGGCGCAGGGGCCTCCCCGGGAATAGCGTCCCGCGGGAATAGCGCTCCCGGGCGGAACAGGCGCCTCCGTCGCCGCTTCCTCGGAGCCCCTGGCGCGGAGAGCGACGCGCGGGCCCTGAAACGTGCGGGGCCGGGAAGGTTGTGCGGAGCCGCGTCCTGCTGGGTGCGGGTCCCACGTGGGGAACACAGGGGTAATGGGGGCCCCGTGTGCACGGGGATGCTCCAGGGCAGCTTCCCTCGTTGGGGTGACTGGTGCCTTTGCAGCAAAGCCACGGGGAAACTGAGGCATGACAGGGCCCAGGCAGCATCGGGACACGAGAAGCACAATTTGGGGCAGGAATGTGGGAATTTGGCACGCAGCCGCAGGAGCCCCGTGCCAGCCCCTCGAGGAAGCGCATCCCGCTTCCCCGTGTGCAGATCCCTCCGTGCCGCCCCTCCGCGCCGGAGCAGCCAAGCGTCCCGTGCGGAGCAGCCGGGCGCATCGAGCCGAGCCGCGCGCGGCAGAGCGCTTGCCAGGGAATCTGAGGAATTTGCAGCGAGCCCCCCCAAAGAAATTAAGGCCAGATGGGTTCCAGGGAGGAGCGGAGCCCAACCTCTTTTGGATGCGTCTCCCAACGATGCCCCAAATGAGGAGCTTTCTGCAGGGGGGTTCACGTGCCGCGGGCATCTCCTTCGTGCCGCTTTTCCCAGGCTCCGGCACCCACGTGCTGGCTTCAGCAGCTGGAGTATTTCTGATGCAAGGGCCTTTTCTTAAATTAAACCAACAAACTTGGTGTTGTTGAACATGTTAGGGGACAAAAACGAAGCAGGACTGTTCCCTGGTGCCAAGCCGGGAGCGGGAGAGCAGGGGCTGCAGAGCTGGGCCTGCAAACAGGCCATGATCCGAGCTGCCAAGCGGCATCACTGGAAAACTGGCTCTTCCACGGGAAAACTGATCCTGGGGGCAGGAAAGAGAGCTCCTCTCTCCCCTTTGTGTGCAGCATTGCATGCTGCGCCCATGCACTGCACTGCACTGCACGGGTGCACTGCATCACTGTGCCGCATTGCGCCCATGCATGGCACCCATGCACAGTGTTGCATCCTGCTCCTGCGCCCGGTGCTACCTGTGCACCCCTCCGGCTCTGATCTCTGCAGCTGCAGCCTCAGGAGCGTGATGCTCACGCAGGGGAAGGAGAGCATTGGCTAATTAGGCTCATTACCCGGTTCATTATATGTTCATTAGTTGTTCTTAACGGCAAAATATTTTGCTGTAGCGCGGGGACTTTGCGTGACGAAGCCTGGGCTGGGCAGAGGGGACGCGCCGTGCCAGGGCGCCTGGCTGGGCACTGCCCTCGGGCCCCTTCGCTTCGGGACGTCCCCCAGCTCCGTATTTTTGTATCCCCGGGCAGCACCAAGAAATGCATTTCCATTATGTTTTAAATTAGAGCCTGGAGGAAACTGGAGGGTTTGGGCTGCTCGCTGCCCTTACAGGGATCTTGGAGACACATGGGGAGGGAGGATCCTATTGAGGCTTGGGCTGGAGACACGGGATGGCCCAAATTTGCAGCTGGTGATTACGGCACCAGGACCCAGGTGCTTTTGAAGCTTGTGGGGTTTTTTTTTGTTGTTTTGTTCTTCGGTTTTGCCATGGCAAGTGGATCAGGGCTTTGGGGCCGGGGCTCTGCGGGTGCCCTGGCGTCTCTCCCGTCGCCCACCCGGAGCTGCCGCGTCCTGCAGCCCGCGCGGCTCCCTGCCCGGCTGCCGCCCAGCAGCAGAACAGCAGGTCCCTGCCAAGTGCTCCCATTTAGACAAGCTGGCGTTTCCAACGACCACCTCCCCCCAAACGCAAACACCGAGTTGGAGAGATTCCCAGCCCCGAGGGCCCCCGCTCCTCTCGCGGATCCCTGTGCGAGCTCAGCAAGCGCTGCCTGCAGCGCGCGAGACTTTTCTGCTGCCCTCGCTTCCTCGGCACGCTGCCGCTTCCCGGCCTTCCCCAGGGAACCTCCGTGCTGGACGCTAGGAGCTCGCCCCGGCGCATGCACTTGCTTCCCCTTGCTGCAAAGGTGCCGTGGGCCGGGCGGCCCCAGCGCAGCCACGAGAGGGCACAAGGTCCCTGCCTGGGGCTGCGCAGCCCCTTCTCGGGCAGCTGGGCTGCCATGCAGATGTGCTGCCATGCAGATGTGCTGCCATGCAGATGTGCCACCGGGCAGCTGTTCCACCATACAGCCATGCAAATGTGCAGCATGACGGGCATACAACCGAGCTGCCATGCAGCCAGGCAACGATGCAGCTGTACTGCAATCCAGCCATGCATCCACGCAGCTGCATGGACATACAACCATGCAGCTATACGGCAATACAACCGTGCAACAAGGCAACTGTGCATGCATGCAACTGAGCAGCCATGCAGCTGTACTGAAGTACACCCATGCAGTCCCACAGCTGTGCTCCAGTGCTGCTGTACAGCCAAGCTGCCACATGGCTGTGCCACCATCCAGCTGTGCCACCATCCAGCTGTGCCCTTGTGCCCACGGGCTGCGGTGCCGCCGTTCGCCAGCCCAGCGCTGTGCACTGCCCCTGAGCTCCAGCCACGGATCTTCCTCTCCCTGCAAAGCTTTGGAGGCTCGGGGGACCTCATTAAAAACAGAGCTAAGTCTATTAACAGGTTAATTAAGACGGTGCTGATTGCAGTCACATAGAAGAGGCTGCAGTGGCAGGTTGGGAGCGAGCACCGGCTGTGCAGGGTGGGTGTGTGGTGAGGAGAGGCAGCTCTGGGGGGCCCCCTTGCTGTCCCCCCGGGCTTGGGCTCCCCGTGGGTGCAATGAGGGCGTTGGTGCTCATGGGCTCCACGTGCAGGGGCAGCTGGGACCGTTCTCCCCGTGCCCAGAGGGAAGGGCACCCTGAGCAGCCCAGGCTGCACCCCATGGCAGGCACCCGCGCCCCTATGTGCGCCCCACATGTCCCACTGCAGCCCCACACATCCCGCCACGCGCTCCACGCCGACCCACGACCTGGCTCCATCCCGTCACAACCCGAACCCGCTCCCAGCACCGCAGAGCCCCCATCAGCTTCCCGCCCCCATCACCCTTTGCTGCGCAGCGTGAGGGAATTAATCACTAATTAGAGCCCCATAAATTAACAGCAGGGGGGGGGGGGGGGGGGGGGAACCTCGCATTTCCGCAGCGCAGCCCCCCCTCCCTCCCTGGAAATAGGGTGGGGGCGGCGCCCACGCGCGCCCGCACCCCACGCGCGCGGCACGTGCCCCCTCTCCGCCCCCCCGAGGGGGAGGGCCCGGGTGCGCGGGGAGGGGGCCGGTACCGTAGGCGCCGTCGGAAGCGGCCGGGAGCTCCGGGCAGGATGCGCCGTCCGTGTCCGGGCAGCGGCCGCCGATGGGATGTAGCGGGCGGCTGCTGGGAGCCGTCGGGGGGCGCCGCGCCTCGCTCTTCCTCACCATGATCCTCTTCTTCACCTACTTCTTCTACTGCCTGCCGGGGCCCTGCGAGCCGCGGCCGCCCGCGCTGCTCCTGGCGCCGTCGGGGAGCGCGGCGGGCGGCGCGGGCAGCCGCCGTTTCCCGCAGGCCATCATCGTGGGCGTGAAAAAGGGCGGCACGAGGGCGCTGCTCGAGTTCCTGCGGGCGCACCCGGCCGTGCGCGCCGTGGGCGCCGAGCCCCATTTCTTCGACAGGTGCTACGAGAGGGGGCTGCGCTGGTACAGGTAACGGCGGCGGCTGCTCTCGGGGTCGGTGTGGGGCCCTGCTGGTGGGTTGGGCCCGGCCCGGTGGGCGCCGGTACCGGTGGGGTCCGCTGCTGGTGGTGCGGACGGTTCGGGCGATCGACGGTGACGTGGACGGTCTCGGGGATGGTCCCGGCTGGTCCCGGTACCTGTGAGCGCCGGTGTCGAGGACGGTCCCGGCGGGTCCTGGTACCTGTGAGCGCCGGTGTCGTGGACGGTCCCAGTGGGCGCTGGTGTCGGGGATGGTCCCGGCGGGTTCTGGTCCCTCTGAGCGCCGGTGTCGTGGACGGTCCCGGTGGGCGTCGGTGTCGGGGACAGTCCCGATGGGTCCCATCCCTATTAGCGCCGCTGTCGCAGAGTACCTTGAGGACAGTCCTGTCGGGTCCCGGTTCCGGTGGGCGCCCGTCCCCCGGACGGTTTTGGTGGACGCCGGTCCTGGACGTCCCGGTTCCGGCAGTCGCGGCCCCCGCTCGTCCCTCCTGGCTTTGCCCTGGCCATGCACCCCACTCCCCGGGCGGGGGGCTACAGGGCTGCGGGGCAAGCGGCCCCTCGAATTAGGGACCCAAGGAACGGAAGGAGAGAGGGAAGCGCTGGAGGGACGAGCGGGAGCCGCGCCGGGATGTGCCGGGATCCGGCCCGGGCGCCGCAGTGCGGGGCACGGACCCGTCGGGGGCCGATCCCGGTCACCCGCCGCGGGAGCGGGCGGCTCTGTGGCAGTCCCGGTGCCTGGTGTGGACCCTCGGCCGCGGGACGGCACCGGCAACCGGGAGCAGCCTTTCCAATTTGCCTTTCCAATTATCCCGGCTTTGCGGGCTTAACCTTTACCGTTCTGTTCCCAGTTGGAGTTGGAGTTCTGTTCTCACACTCCTGCCCCGGCTTCCTCCAGGAGCTTCGCTTTTGTTTAAGTGGTTTTAAAAACAAAAAGAAAAATCAAACAAGGAAGGAGCGGGGCTTCCCGGAGCAGTCCGGATCCTGCTGCTCCCCGGCACGCGTCACCCAGTGAAGGGGCAAGGGCGAAGCGGTGCCATCCGATCCCGGGGCACAAAGGTCTTGGCTCAAGGGAGCTGCTCAGTTCTGAGGGTTCCGATGGAGTCGAACTCTTGAGGCGCTAAAGCCTGGGAAGAGCAGCTACCGTGCATGTGGTGTCTATTAAACTCGCATCTCGTGGCCAAGGCGAGAGTGGCCGGGCCAGCTCTGCTCGGCGTGCTAAGTCCCTTGAAGGCAGGGAAGAAGCGAGGCCGCTGTTTTGAAGCGAATCCAGCCGGGTGGATTTCTGAAAGCGCTGCGGTGTTCCTCCGAAACATCTGAAAATAATCAAACGAGTAGCTCGCCCCGTCCTCCCTGCCGCTCCGGCGCGTTCCCTTGAAACCAGCATGGAATACCTCATTTCTTACATACTCTTCCTAGGGCTTTGTGTTTTGGGAGAGGTTCAACGTAGCAAATAACAACCTGTGAAAGCCAGGGCGCCGCGTGGCAAGCGTAACCGTAGCCGTAACTTCACCTGCTGAGTCTCGGCTCTATTTTGCCCCATCTGGACTCTAAATTGGTGCCTTAGTGCACCTTCGAGCGCAGTGAGTAGCACGCTTACCTTTATGGTTGCGTTAATATTGCTGGGATTTATTAGCACGTTTCCCAGCTCCGTCTGTACCTCCAGGTTGCAGAAGGAGCCCGGAGGAGAGTTGGGATTTGGGGTGATGTCCGTGAGCCCAGTCCGGGCACTGCAGGACGCGTCCCGTGCGTGGTGGGTGAGTGAATCCTCCTCCTGGCTCCCTGCGAGGCAGATCTTTAGGGCTGTGAGCACTGCAGGGCACTCGGCCTGGCAGCAGCTCTGAGCATCCACATGATCCCAAGCACCGCAAAACTGCGGGAATGAGAGCGGGGCTGTTGTCGGCGCGGTGGGATGTGTTACGGGAGGAGCGCGGGATGCTGAGAAGAAGCTGCATCCTTTCCAGTGAAGGAAATTTTAGTGGATAGTTTATTTTGTTGCTGAATCAAAAAAGTGTGTTTTCAATCACAGGCGCAACCATTTTCCTGATTTTTTTTTTTTTTTTTTTTTTTGCTGCCTCTCCTGTTTCTTTTTGCAAAAACCCGGGTGTGCTCGGCTTGTTTTTCCCTGCAAAAGCCCCACGGAGCCAAACGCTGAGGCTGGGGTGGGCTCGGGTGGCGGAAAATCGAGGCTGGACAGGAGTTCGTTTCTTTTCCCCCAAGAATATCAGAGTGATGTAAACGTTTTTCAAGTACTTGAACTTGCTGGGAAACCAAAATTGCACCAGCTGCTTCCCATGCCAAGAGATTTGGCCCAAAGGCACCTGTGGGTTGTTGCTTATCTTAAGTAAAAGTTGTGGCTCTTTTTTTTTTTTTTTTTTTTTTTTTTTAACAAACAAACAAAAATATCCTCCAGCAATATTTCTTATTTCTCTTTTTTTACTCTGTAGGTTGGTCTTGGCAATTTCTCTCCTGTGGAAGGAATGTCTGGTTGTATATCGGGTAGTTTACTGAAAGCATTTATTCTTCCCAGAGTGTTTCATTTTATTAAAATTTGAAATAGTTTGAAATAGCCGGAAGCCCCCTCTTCAGAGGCGCGGAAAGGGAATGTTCAGTTAAAAAGTGGCAAGTGCCTTATATGAAATTCCTAGAGTTGCTCTAGGTTGAGCTAATTATGAGAAGATTAAACACCTTTTTTTCTGGCTTGTAACATAAATTACTTAATGGCTAATCCAAGCATGAAGTGAAATTTTATCCTAAAGCAAAATGCTATTTTAATTTTTGGCACGCAGCACTATTTAAAACAAAGGTGTGGGTTTTTTTTAAATATATGTGTGCTTGTTGCTAGTTTATCATTATCTTTGGGTGCGTGACTTTGGGGAATGTGGGTGTCCTATGAGGAACTCGCAGCTTTAGCTGCTGTCCATCCTCTTTATGGGAATGCAAAAGGAGGTGCATGCAAGTAGATCCTCAGTTCTGAGACGCTTCCAAGTGATATCTAGAACAATTCTACAGAAGTTTTAAGAGGCGTTTAGCATGGGGACGAGGGGCCAGTCCTGCCCCTGTTTGCCTGAATTTGGACAAACTGCCCTCAAAGCGGGGCGGACTGGGGGGCTCCGAGCTGCCGCCCCTTCCTCGGCATCTCCTTCCAGCCGAGCAGATTTTCCAACGTGAACGACCTCGGCATCGCTGCGGATAGAGAGCTGGACAGAAACGCTGGGGTCATTTTGGACAGTTTCTACACAAGTCTGTGCTCAAGCAGCATCCCCGGCAGGAGCTGCTCTCTTCTGGGGAAAAGTTTCTTTTTTCAGTTTCTTTTTACTTTTATTTATTTTGGTGGGAGGGAGTGTTTGCAAACTTTGCCGTTGGCAGTTTGTTGCTTATTCAGCCAATGCATGGAACAGCCTCCCTGATCTGTCCATGAAAATCTGTGGAGGCAGAGGCTGGGGGCAGCAGTTTTGTACTTTCTTGTGGTATTTATGATCTTAAAGTTCTGCTTTTCCATCTTTTCCCTTTTTTATTATTTTTTATTTATTATTTATTCTGTGATATCTAAAGAAAATTGCAGAGAAACAGAACAGGGCCCCGAGCAGCCAAAAATCCGCTCCTGTTCCCGCCGACGAAGCGCCGTGCTTCCTCGGGAAAGCCGTGTGCCCTGACGGAATTGCACGCTCTGTTCATAGGCATTGCACGGAATTCCCAACTTTCTTGCAACCCTGAGGCCAAATCTCTTATTTGGGGCCAAATCTGGCTTTTTACTGCCGTTTTTCCCTTTGCATCTGCAAGATGCCCTGGGGAAGGGAGGTGCTCCGTGGTCCAAGTCGGCTCCACAGGCACCGGGCACAAAGCTGGCTGTCCAGGAAAAGCTTTTCCAGGGACGCTTAAGAAACATATAGGTGGGAAGAGACAAAGGAGCCTTGCGCGGAGCTGGATGGCAGCACTGAGAGCTGCTCCAGGACATGATCTTTATTCATTGACTCCGGCTAATCCGTTCCCCTAATGGACTCGCGGCTCCGTGCTCGGAGCGGCCCTGCTCTGCCCGGTGCAATTGCAGAAACTCCATCCTGGAATAAGCTGCTTGGGGCGAGGGGGGGGAATTATGCACTTTTCTCCCCCCCTTTTTTTTTTTAAAAAAAAAACCTCTTTTTTTTCTTTTGTTGCAAGATAGGTTGTTTTTGTATCAACATATCCCACCTAATCCCTGTAAAGAATCAGAATCAATCCTAAATTACAAAGAAAAAAAGCAGGAAATTTTAGAGAAAGTTGCAAATTTGTAGCTATGTTTTAAGGTATTTATCTGCTGCCTACTGCTTCGATTATTCCCCGTTCTGCTGGCGCTTGCGCAGGTGCAGAGGTGAGCTGGACAGATTCCCTTTGGATTTTGCTGCTTCCCGGGACCTTGCAGTGCCCACGCTCCAGAGGCAGCGCCTAACACATGCAGACTTTGCTATTTTGCAACATACTTTCCTGCAGGATTAAAAACATTTCTCATTGCAATGAAAACTCCCAGGTATTTAAATTGCTCCTTATTGGAACTGAAACTCCCAAATATTTCAATTGCTCCCAGGCAGATCCCGCGCAGGGCGCCCGAGGCAGCAATCTGGGCTTGGGTTATCCGGGCAGCTCCGGGGTTTGGATCCCGACCCAAAGCTGCTGCGGTCGCCAAGATGCCCCATCCCGATGGGAACCGCTTGCGGGTCCGGGTTCTGCCGGGGACCCGAGCGTCGCCCTAAGGCGACTCGGCCGCGTGCGGCTCCCGGCCGAGCTTTCCTGCTCAAAGCCGCGACTCGCGGAGTGTGACGGCCCCGAGCTCCCGCGCGGGGGAATTCACTTTCTGCTCCTGGCTCTTAAATACCTGGTGGTTTGTGTGTGCTGTGCAGCGGAGGGTGCAAAAGGAACCTGAGTTTCAAGGATTTGAAGGATTCCAGGGTTGCTATCCTGGACTGCTTAAATAAATACATAAAACCGAGCAACTAGTAACTGTGGGGTTCACTTAAAAAGATGCTTTTTTATGAATTAATACTTTTAGAAAGTATTTTTAATCCTTGCCTATTCATTGTAATCCCCTAAATATCTCCTTTGTAAGTTCAGAAGCTAGAACTTTAAATCTGTGAAAATAAGATTTTTTTGTATTGCCTATATGCGACTATGGAGAAAAACTCATTTATGTTAAAAAATGTAAAATATTACAAAATTTGAGAGACAAAAAAGAGTGGGGAGGACAGGGAAGCCCTCGGTATTTCTCAGTGCCTTGCTGATGTTTTTGTATTCCTCCTTGAAAGTGCCTTTTTTTTTTTTTTAAATACTGGATTATTTGATTGTTTTTAGACCTCCTCAGTGATGCAGTGGGAAGGACCAGTGGCTCTAGAGGGTGCCTTTATGCTGGACACAACTATTACATGGGACCATCCAAGGATCATTTATAAAAGAGCGGTCGCCGTCCCCGGGGTCAGAGCGGCGCTTCGCGGGGCTGGGGCTGCAGGAGTTAACTGGCAGTTCCTGACCTCTCAGAAGGACTTTCCTAGAGCAAGCTGGGGGAAAGACTGAAAAACCCTGAATGAAAGGCTAGGTTTAACACGGGACTTAGCTTGCAATGGCTTTTCAAAGGGCTCCCGGAGTCGCTCTGCTTGGAGAGCTCGTCAGCGCTGGGCTGCGTCTCCGTTCTCTGCAGGTCTGCCCCGAAGCAAAAGCTGACGTGGGGATGCCTTTCCCAAAGGAATGGCTTTGGGAATGGGTTGATAGCAGTTGGGCTGTGCCTGAGCCACCACCTGGAGCTTGGTCCTCTGCCTAAGCCAGAGCCCACCAGGTGCCCGGGGTTGCCGCAGCCTGCACTGGTGAAGGTGCCCGTGGCCACCTAAAGCCCTGTGGCCACCAGCGAGCCATGCCCCGTGCCGCTGCAGTGTCAAACCCCTGTTTTAGACCCTCTGGTTGGCTGATCCCTCCTGGCCCTGCTCTCAAACCTGGTACCTGCAGCTGGGGGTGCCTGGGGAGAAGCTGCTGGTGGCCTTGGAGCTCCCTCGTCTCTTCCCACCGCATTTATGGATGATTTTACCAAGGGAAGAAGAAAGGGATATTCCGCCTGGCTTTCTGCAGAGCTCTAAGAAAGGGCTCTGTGGAGACCTTGCCCTGCAGCTGCGAGGCAGGAGGAATGGGGAAAATCAGCAGATTCCCAGCTCCCTGGTCTGGTGCTGCTTGGGTTCCGGAGATGACCGTGGAGCGGTGCTCGCGTGGCCAGGACCGTGTTTTAAAGCTGGTCTTTCCTTCTAAGAGCGCTACGGGTTGGACGTGGGAGCAGATGACACCGTGTGCTCGTGGTGCTCAGCTTTGCAGACCTTCTGCGCTAACGGTCCCGCATGGAAATTCACAGCAACTCATTTAATTCTCCCTCAGCATGCAGCCAACCCGCGGATCACAGAAGCCTAAACGTCTTCAGAATTACTCATGCATCCCTTAAATAAGTCCCTCTTGATCAGAGGAGTCATTTGAAATGCAGATGGGGGCTGCAGCCTCGGTCGGGCGGCTTTGGAGGGGCTTGCGGGAGATGGCCCCGTGCTGCACGCGAGCTCTAAAAGAGCATCTCTGTGTGGGGACAGGCTGCTTGGGTTGGGTTTGCTGCTGAAATAACTCGCCCAAATGAGTGCGGTGCCAAGTGTGCCCGCCAGGACCGTTCACAGCATGGGAGTGAGAGGGGAAATGCTCGCGATGAGCTTTGCGTGAGCACTTGCACAAAACTGGTGATGATGGGGCTGTAAAAGTGCAAGCGTGGAAATGCTGCAGGGAGCAGAGGGGGTGAAAGCGGCGCTTTGGGAAGGGGACGTGAGGAGCTGCTGCTCCTGGGGGAGATTCCTGCTCCCTGGGGAGCCAGGGCACCACGGGGATGGGAAATCTCTATTTGAACCTGCACTGCTGTGGTGGGTGGGACAAGGGACCTCAGGCATCAAAAACAGCTGTGCATTTTAACACAGAAAATTGATTACAAGCGGGAAAGGATTACATTAATATAGTCACTTGTCACCGGGATCTTATTAGTAATCTCCACTCGTTAGTCTGGAGAGAAGAAGAACGCGACCTCGTTAAGTGTCCTTGATGGAAAGACTGACCGTTTTGCTGTTGATTTAGTACTTGTCCCCCGAAACGCTGCCCGTGTGCGCTGGTGCCCGTGCCCGGCCGTGCAGGACGGGGCTGTGCCGTCACCGTGAGGAACTGGGGGGAATTGGCCATCCCCGAAGCTCGACCCGCGCGGCCGCCGGCTGAGCGAGCAGCCGCGTCGGGCGGGCACCGCGCTGTGCAGAGCGAGGCGGGGAAGGGGATGGATGGGGATGCACAGGAGAAGTGACAGGGAGCGTCCCGGGAGGCCGAACCGCGGCGCTGGCTCCGGCCCCGCGCGGCGCTCGTGGCCGGGACAGGCGCGCGGCGGCAGCCGGCACGACGTGCGGAGCATCCCGCGTGCAGAGCCGTCCTTTGGGCCAGGTTTCTAAATGCACCAGCTGGGACTGGGCGAAAAGCCCCCAAAAGTGGTGCCCAGGTTGCCGTGCGCCTGTAGCCGCCGCGCGCCTGTAGCCGCCGCATGCCTGTAGCCGCAGTGCGCCTGTAGCCGCCGCGCGCCTGCAGCCGCCGCGCGCCTGTAGCTGCAGTGCGTCTGTAGCCGCCGCACGCCTGTAGCTGCCGCACGCCTGTAGCCGCCGCGCGCCTGTAGCCGCCGCGCGCCTGTAGCCGCCGCGCGCCTGTAGCCGCAGTGCGCCTGTAGCTGCTGCGCGCCTGTAGCTGCAGTGCGCCTGTAGCTGCAGTGCACCTGTAGCTGCAGTGTGCCTGTAGCCGCAGTGTGCCTGTAGCTGCCGCTCTGCCTTGAAGGGTCTCCCTGGGTTCTCGGGCCCCGGGTGCCGCGCGGTTGTCACCGATCTCGCCTCCACGCTGCCCTGTAATTCCAAGTGACAACTTGTCGTTGAGGCGCTGACAGGGAGAAATGTCAATGGGAGCTGAGAGGAGAGCAGTCCCCCAATTAGCGGCCGTGCGGAGGGGCCGGGGGGCCCGGCGGGCTCCAGACGTGTCACTGATCTGCAGCGCGAGGCCCCGGCGCTCCCGCCCGGCGGGCGCTGCCGGGGCTGGGTCGCGCCTTGCTGATGAGGCTCCATCCTGCCCCGCTTTGCGGGGCTGCTGGTGCCGTCCCTCTGGGCTGGGGGAGATGCTCCGGGTCCCAATGTGCTCGCCGTGAGCCATGGTGGGGGATTATTCTTCATCCATGGCATCATCCGCTTCCTCGGCCAATTTCAGCGAGCCACCTTCCTTGGCTGGGCTGACCCCAAGATGAATTGATCCATTGCAATTCCCCTGTACCTGTTTGTCACCTTCCCAAATACACCCAACTTCCCAGTCTTGGTCCCCATTTGGTGACAAACACCAGTGCCCTGGTATTGCACACCCATGGGCTGCTGCAAACCTACTGCGCTTGGGGTGTTCCCACGGGAGCCTCTGTTTTAGGTTAACTTACAGCTAAAACGGCTGCACTGACTCCACAGCTTGTGCAGATGAGCCCAGGTTTGCTGTTCTCAGCCCACAATCCCTGTGTCCTTCTGTGCTCATGGATTCTGCCCTCATTTGCACTGCAGTCCCTCCAGCATAATGTTCCTGCCCGCAGCAGAGTTGCTCTGTATTTATTTTCACTACAAAACAGGCAATTCTGGTGCAGAGTCCACAAGTCCACAAGAAAAGAGCAAAAAGAGGACAGCGTCAGGATTCATGAGCCCAAGGGAACGCCGTGGCCGAGCCCTTCTGTAACACGCAGTGTCCTGGTGGGGCGTCCTGATTGCCCAGGGCAGCCTCTCTGCGCTCAGCGTCCAGCTCGTTACCTAGCGCATTACCTAGCGATCCCATCGCCTCTTATCACGGAAAGCCTTGCTTTGATTCCAGCCTTTTCAAAAGGTAGGTACCAGTGATAGCCTCGTTCGGTTCTGATCTTCTCATGTGCATTAAAAATTCATATTCCTCTACTTTACAGTAGAGTGGGAAGCGAGTAACAGCCTGCTGTGCTCACAGGAGCTTCCAGGGTTCAGAGCGACGTCTCTATCTTGAAGCATGTTCATAAAGTTAGCGAGCGTGGAACTTGAATGAATGATTCATTCCTAGCATAACATGCTTTGATGATGCAAGATTCCGTTTTCTAGAGAAATATTAATTAAAATGATGGAAAATGTAGTCCCTACTTATGTGCTGGTGACACTGAGGCTTGGTGACCACCTGGTTCAGGCTCTGCATCCAGCTGTGGGAACCTGGCAGCAATAAGTTTGCATCCAGGTCCAAGTATCTGCCCATGAACGTTGGGAAGAGCAAAAGCTATTACCTGGTTTCTGTTGCGTGACACTGTGGGCCATGAATTATGACATTATGGGCCGTGAATTATGCAATAGGTTGTGTGTGCAGCGCTTACCTTAAAGCAGTCCCCAAATGCCACGGTTCTTCTTAGCTGAAGCTGGAGCCAAGCCATTGATGAGCAAGAGGTAACAAATGCCCTTTGGAAAAGTGACGTAGGAGAAAATCTGGTGGTAAAAACCTCCAGCGTTCAGCTGGGAGGCTTTAAGTTACAGATGCTGCTCTTCCTATGGCAGTGAAACATAAATATTTAAAGTACAATCTGTGTGGAATGCAGTTGGGAAGTCTTCCTATTTTATTATGAATCTTGAGATACTTGGTGCTTTTCTTAAAGCTGTAGCTCCTGGAGCTGTGGGACACTGGGAGAATCTTAGCTCTTACTTAAGAGAAGTATCTCCTAAATATGAGAAAATCGAAGGCTCAGAAATCAGAAGAAAACCATAAAGCCCACATTCTATCTGTATATGCATAGCTGTATTTAAAGATGCTCCCATAAACATTGGGATTTGGAGTGTGATTTGGCCGAAGGTGGTTAACCTTCTCGCCTACAGAAAAACCCTGGCAAAGATTTTCTGCAGAGCTTTGAAACCAGGCCAGGCCAGTTTGCAAGCCTGAAACGAGCGTGGGAAGCCTGGTGCAAAAGGGGATGGCTGCACCTTGCTTTGGAGGTCTGCAGAGCAGCTTGGAGCAGTTGATGTGTCAGGGTAGAGAACGAGGTCATGAAGAGACCTGGTTGCTGTGAGCCCTGGCCTTCTTGTAGAGACACAACTTCCACAGATATCTCCTTTTTAGGGTCTTTTTGAAGAACTGGATGTTGGAGCAAAAGAAGAAGGAATGATGGCAAGGTGCTCCAGGGTCCCTGCGAGGTGGGCAGGGTTTCTTGCTTTAGGGGAGCCTTGGTAGACCATTAGCAATGCACATGCTACGCATTAGCTCTCAGTCCCCATGCAGGACATAGAACTGCTTTAAAGAACAAGAAAAACTGTTGCCACTTCAAAACTCCTCTCAGAATTGATGCCAGGACTCCAACAGACCCGTGCTCCTTTATTCTCCTTTTAATTAATTCCTTTGCCTCTAGTGAATTTCCATCTTTTCTTCCTGGTGCAATCAAAGGGCTGTGAGCAACACGGCTCACATTAGGAACAGACCAATCCAACCTTGTTTTAATCTTCTGTAGCAGTTACTTGTCTTTTTCTTGCACTGCCACGATGCAGCTGAAGCACATATGCCAAAAGATAACTTGCAGAGTGAAATATGGGGCATGCGAAGTCCTGTAGCTGGAATTTTCTCTCTGCAGGTCTCCTTTGCCGGCAGTTTCATATGGCAGCAAAGAGTGAGAGTCAGATAAACTTGCTCAGATACACAAATGGGCAATTACATGGTCACCTGAGAAGTGTCTGATGATTTATAGCGTTATTAAATGGTGACGGTAAGAGTAGAAAAGATTTGTAACATCTGCATAGAAAAGCCCAGCTCTGACCCTCACACCCTAGATACCAACATATTAAATATCCCACCAGGCATTCGGGCCAGCAGATCGCTTTGACAGAGAGCCCTGCACATCTGGTAACACTTGGCCTGATACTTAAGACCCTGGACAGTGTGTAATTAAATGTAATTCACTCCTTGCCCTGTTGTGGAATCCAAGAGGACCGTTCGTGTTTGAAGGGCGGTCCTCAGAGAAGCCTCATGGAAGTGGAATGTGCAGCCATAGCCAGCGGCGGGGCAGGAGGCTGGAAGAAGTGCTGCGCCGCAGGCAGCGCCGGCGGGAGAGTCGGATTGCAGGAAAGCACCAGTCTCCAGGTGGCAAGAGTCAAGGCTCTGGTTTTCACTCTTGGATGTCTCAATTAGGAAGCAAGGCCTGGTTTGAACCTAGGCCTGGCTGAAGCTTATGGCTGTATCATCTTGCTAGCCAAGGAAGCAGGGGTGGCTGCAGCCCTGGAGCAACCTCTGTGGCTCTTAGGTCTCTTCAGTTGTCCAACATTAGTATGTTGACGTTGGCCATCCCTTCATGGGCTGTTGAATCTCCTTATTCTCTTGCCTTCCAAAGACTTTGCCTTCCAAAGACTTTAGAGATCATGAGCAACAAAGAGCTGGATAAAAGGAAGATGCTTTTGGCATAAGTGAGCCAAAAGAGAGCCTGTGTTTGCTGGAGCATTGCATTCACATGTTCTTCAGTATGATACTTCTATCTATTACTTCCAGTTCTGGCTTCTGGTCCCACTTGCGTGAGCATTCTGCTCATTACAGAGAAGAAATCATGCTAGGAAATGAGAGCCATAAAGAATGGGCTGATCAGAGAACAAGATTTGTGGGGTCTACACACGCTGGCCGGGGTGACCTGCGTGCTGGCGCACGTGTTACCGCCTGCCGCAGAGCCCGCGTGCTGAGCAGAGCGAGGAACGGGGATGTTCTTGCTTTGGCAGGGGTGTGCCGTGGGGACACGAAGGCAGTGGCACTCGCACGGGCTTCCTGGGCTTCTGCCGTGGAGGAGGCATCTCCTTCCAGATCCCGTTGGCATAAATCAGCAGCTGGGCGATGTGGAATTATGCTGCTTTGCACCAGTGGGGTTCACTGCTGTACCCTGCAGCCTGCCAAGGCCAAACTATCCTGCAAATGCCGCTTCGGGCACAAGTGGGAGAAATCCAGGGATGGAAGTGGTGGTAACGAGTGTGTTCCCTTGTTCTGGTCTGCGTGGGATTCACTGCTTTGCACTGGGCTGGAGATGAGCAGGGAGCCGAGGCTGCACGTGCTTCCGAGGACAGGGCAGAGCTGGCAGCTGCAGGGATGAAAGCAGTGTGTGTTTGATTGAATAAACGGAGAAATGCAGGCCAGATGGCTAGAAATACTAAGCAATGTTGAATAATTTCTAACCTCTTTGCTCTCTGGAGCAAGATTTTGGGCCCTTGCAGTCTTTTCATCTCTGCTCAGTTTGCCTCCTGTCTTGGCAACGTTACCCCGTTGTTTTTGAATAGAGCTCTTAATATTGATTTTGATGGTTATAAATTTGTAAAATTATCATCCAAGCATATTTCAGGTAACAGGTTTCTAAGGAGGACCCCTTAGGAGATCCTATGTAGGACTTTGTGGCTGGCACGGTCTTAAATGTGTCCAAGTTGGGAACATCTTGCTGTGATGGCAAGGGCCCTAAGGCCAGAACCTGCTCCCGCTCCACACAGAGTGTCCTGCCTGCGCCAACCAGCTGGGCCAGTTTGGGCTCAGACTAGGAGGAGAAATTCAACCAAAAGCCGGTGAAATCAGTGTGGATTCCCAGCAGGAAAGCAAGAGCAGGTTGCCAGGATGTGCTCAGCCTGTTGCAGGCACCGAGCTGGAGCAGAGCTGGATGTGGTTTGCACGGGCTCTCCCCGGGGTCCTGTCAACCTGCATTACTCAACGCGCGGAGTGTGAAACCGTTTGTGCTGCAGGAGTCATCTTCCCCTCCACTATCTA